>JBCJKH010031226.1:0-10287 GCA_039877255.1 Loriculus beryllinus | reverse complement strand
TCTTAAGGTCCTTTCCAACCCTAACGATTCTATGATTCTATGATTCTATGACACAATGCAATCCAAGTCCCATCTGTTTTTCAATAAGAGATTAAATAAGAGGTTCAGCTCAACACCAAAATTAGTGGAGTGGGGTCTGATTCTGACCCTGCACTTTATTAACACCAGCAACTTTTCAACAGTTTCATTAGCTTTATGGAGAGCAATGCACCCATAGGGTTTGCAGGATAAGGCTGATGACTGGCAAGACATGTTCACTGAATAATCACAGATGGGAATAGGCACTAGCACTCAAATTTACGTTTCTGCTTCTTAATACACCAAAGATTGAAAGAATTTGAATTTAAAAATTTAAAATCGCCTATCTCAGAGATAGAGACAACTACGAATTTGGAATTCTAATTTGATGAATTACAGTATAATTAAAAAAAATATATTTATATAATATATGTAATTCAGTATATCAGTCCATATATGACAATATGCCCAGTATATTGTAATATCACTTATGTGTTGTTTAAAATGATAAAATCAGGATTGCTTTTATAAAAAAGTACCATTTGGAAAGCATATCCAGATAAATATATTTTATTAAAATAAAACCTTATCTTGTAAAGGGGAAATATTAGGCATCAATTTTTCTTCTCTGCTTAATTATATTTCTTGCCCTATTTTATATTTTTAATCACTGATAATGTTTAATTCAAAAGCTTTAATATATTCAAGTTTATTAAAAATGCCTGTTCTTTAATTCAATGTTTACATTAATTTTTTTTACTTTAAATCAAGTTCTACTTCTTTGGTGTGAATAGGATTAATTTCTGGATTCTTGATGTCAATTGTCTCAAGTTTAAGCTTGTTTCCTATCCAACTTTCCCCATAGGAAGAAAGCATGTAACAGACTGTATGAAATCATAGATTTTTAATCAGAATGAGAAGTTTGGGATTTTCCAAGTTTCTTTTCAGACTTTGTAGTCTTGGAACTTACTAGCCTCACAGACATTAAAGCTGAGCCTCTCATTTAGTTCTGTATAGGACAAAATTTCATCCAAATGCTTACACATTGGAAGCATATGGATAGCAATTTTTATTTCTGAATTTTTAGCAATGTAATTAGCATGGATTTGTCCAAAAATTTAGCACAAGTATTAGAAATAAAAATTTATGGTAGTGTAGATTATGTGATGATAAAGACAGATGCTGAAATCACATAGGAAAAAAAAAAAAGCCTATCTAGTGTGCTAAACTAAAAATGGTGTGAGAGATGGGAATTGCTTGATTTTTATCACTTTGAAGAGCTTTTATATATTTTTCTTTTTCGTTTTTGGTTTGGGTTTGTTGGTTTTTTTCCTTAGAGGTCTCATGTGTTCATTTTTTGGTGTTTTGGGTGCTTTTTTGGTGGGTTTGGTTTGGTTTTTTTTCTGATAAGACAAAAGATATCTATTATAGAACTATACAGATCAGTTTTGCCTCTGAAGTTTCAAATCACATTGGACATCCTTCCTTGCAACATTGCCTGGTTATATTATTTAAATAATTGAAGTTAAAAAATGAAGACAAAAATACAAAAGAATTGGACTACTTACTTTCAAACTAAGTCCCTCAGCTTTGAGGTACAATCATGGGTAGCCTATTTGATTTGAAACAGCAAAGGTCTGCTGACATTCAAGATATACTGCAAAGTCAGTCTATTGATTACTGTACTTGGTAAGGACATGCCTGCTTAGAGTCATTTATTGTCTACTGTACAGCAGTTGTACTATCTTCTTCAATATTTGTTACTCCCTTTTTGTCTTCCATGGCAGTATGTCTCAGGGTGCCCAGAGCTACTTATGTGTGCCATTGTATGTGCGCTAATTTAATGAAAACAAAATAAATAAAAAAAAGTTAATTTTCAGCTTCAATGCTGTGATTTTCATCAAAGTAAAATTTCATCTCTAAAATAAATAAGTGCATAATTGGACTGTGAGGTGCAGCTGGTTAGAGAAGTTTGTAAGTTTAGTTCTTTTTGACATTATTCTCCAACACACAGATCCAGAATGCAGCATTGGAGAAGCTTCATGTAATGTATTGTTCAATAGGTAATACTGAGAAATGTCTTTTATGTTTCATCACATATTTTATAAGAATTTCTTTCCTTACCTAGTGCAGCTCAGCACATAGCCACACATTTAACTATAAACATAAAGGCCCCTTTAAATCCACTGAAAACACTGAGATATTTATTATTGCAGATTGTTTCAATCTATGTTTACATTTCCATCTCCATCTCACAGGAGTTGTGTGAAGAAAACTTCTGGTCCAGGAAAGGTAAGAAAATATTTTTACTCTGACAAAACCACCAAGATCTCTTTGCTTCTTCTTCCAGAAATAAATCCTGGCAGACTACTATCTATTTACTTCCAAATTAACTATAGCTATATGAAGGTATTTACCTATTTATTTTTAAGTGATCTTTTCCATTCTACTAATTGTCCATTTGATCTAAATTTTAGAAATTTAGATTTATTATTCATACTTACTCTCAGCTTCCATAATGGATGGCACTTCTGTATAGTTTCTACTTAAGTAGTTTACTCTAAAGGACAACTGATACAAGAAATGTATTTTTTCCTTACTTTATCTAGCAGTACATGACTAGAAAGAAAATATTTCACAGATAAATAAATACCCTGTAATAAAAGTAGCATTCCTGGGTGATCCTTTGTTTCAATTTCACATTTCTACGTCAAAGTAGCACCACTACATTTATAGTTTCCCAGCATATATTTCAGAGCATCATAAAGATCATATTGTCTTAGATGATAAAACTAATCTGAGTGCTGAAATTCCACCTTATTCTATGTCTGAACAGAACATAAAGAAGTACCTTGAAGTGAAGAAAATTACACTGAAGAACTTTGAAAACCAAAAATATTCAGAAAAGATGCAGTTCCCTACAGTGCATCAGGAACATGCAGATCTGATTTAAATTCTATCAAAAAAAAAATATATATATATTTTTCCTGAGACTTTCTGGTAAAATCTACATGAACTTATTTCAACTTCCTGAAACAGAAATCGATAGAACAAACCTGAGGAACAGCCTTGTTCACTTTTATTTTGATGTTATGTCAAAAAATATTATGGTCAATTTACTTATCTTGGTTTTAATATTCCAAATGCCAGGTTTATTAGGAATGGAGCACAGCTAGGGCACAGTTTAATTCCTCCTGATGTAGACTTCTGCAACTGAAGGAGATAATTCTTACCCTTGAAGTTTTGAAATACAAGACAAGACCAAAAAGGTCTATATTGTGCACCTCAACACATCAGCAGAAAAGAAGCACACTGTAGGTACTAGAAAAGACACAATTCGGAAACATCGGTCTGAGAAAAATCAGTTTTAGAAAAGCATGAAGGAAGTTAAAAGCCAAATCCCTGTGAAAAATCTGTCATTCACAGGCTGAAAACCAGTATCTTCTTCTCTTTTTTTTTTTTTTTAAAAAAAAAAAAAAAGACTTTAAAATAACAGACTTGTAACCTTAACAAAATGAGAAGTAAGAAGAGTTTGACTTATCAAGTTGACAGGGGTGGACTGAGATGGATTACTGAAACTGTAATCAGTGCAGTTTACCCACAGCTAAGCCTCAGGAGCTCCTGAGAAGAAAGAAAAAGATAAGAAAAAATTGTATGAACTCATCAGAAGTTCTTATCATCAGAAGGAGGACATTGAAAGTTACCTGCAAGTTTTAAGGGCAGAACAGGAGACACCTGAGAACTTCGTAATCACTTTATTAAACTTGATTTGTGACAGAAAATATTCAGTCTGTAAGAAACTGAAGGTGTCTTCAGGACTCTGAGCATGAACAAAAATGTTAGTCCTCCATTTTGTTTAGGAGAATTTGCAGAATAACGTTACTGGACAGTGATAAAATTTTATTTCAAAGTCAAGTTTGAATTTACTGGACTAGTGAAAGCAAATATCTTTCAGAGGCAATTCAGAGTCTCAGTGCTGAGCCATATCTTGTATCTTGCGTACAATGAACATGAAAGTATAAAAATGATGGTGGTGTAGATACTGCCACTATAAACACTATATTTGCTGGTGTTTGAGTAACATTAAAGATCTTTTTTATGTTATTATATATTAATATCACCAGTGGAAAAATTAAGCAATTTTCTGGAAGTATTTGAACACAGTTTTCCCACAGTCCAGTTACATAGATTGGACTGGAAATGTCTCATGGTGTGTGTTACAGAATCACAGATTCACAGAATAGTTGAGGTGGGAATGGACCTCTTAAAATTATGCAGCCTAACTACCCTACTTAGTCAAAAACCTGCCCTATCGAGTTTTGGAAATCTTCAGGGATGGAGACTCCACAACCTTTTTGGTTGCCAATAATCATCCTCACAATAAAGTGTTTTCCTGTGTTTCAATAGAATTTCCTGTTTCTTAATTTGTGCCTGTTGACTCCTGTCAAGTCAATGGACACTGCTGAGAAGAGTCTGCGTCCTTCATCTTCATCCTTCCATCAGGTGGATTAATACACATTAAGATCCCCCTGAGCCTTCTCTTCTCCAGGATGAGCAGTTCCAGCTCTCTTCACCTCTCCTCATCTATAAGGTTATCCAGTTGGAAGATACAGGTCGTAAAATTTTTACTGCAAACACTTTCTGAATCTAGACCAAGTTGGGTGGAATAACTACTCAAAGTATCCCTTTGAATTTAACTATTCAAACTGTTCATTTGTCTTAAAATTTTGCGGATGTGTAGTGGAAAAAGGTAACTTCAGAGTTTGTCAGCAGCCACTGGACAAAATTTTAAACGCCTTAAATTTTGGATTTAACTTCATTAAATAAGTTAACTTCTATACTTCTTTGTAATCATAACCCAGAAATAATTTATGTTGCTTGAAAAATATATTCAGTATCTTTGCTAAATATACACAGACTTGCAGTACCATACTGAAAAACTAATCCCACTAAAATAATTACACATAATTTACCACAATATCTCACACCTTTAAAATGTTATTATTTTTTAAGTCATCAACAATCATTTTAAAAAAATAAAAAAAATATGTGAAATAAAAATTCCATCAGTAGATATAGGATAATATATACAAATACCAGTCTGTTTCAGCATGAAACTTCTTGATAACATTATGTAAAATCTATTATTCATTTTACAACTGTGAATAATGAAGGTCTAAGTGGCAGAGCATGTGTCAAAATTATGTAAATGAATGGATGTTTAATCTACCTATGCCTAAGAAAAACAATCACCTCCTGCAGAAGTATTGCTTTTATATAAGCATTGCTAGCTGATGAAATCTCAGCACACTAACAAGGCTTTATAATTTGATAAAAATTACAGGTGACTGCATCTGCATTTTCTACAAACTGCTGCCCTGCTTCTTGCTAAGTGCACTGCTGACATGTTTGATATTGAACTTGAACTTAAAAATTACTATCCCAGTAGATGTTTATTAGATTTAGCTGGCTGAAGTAAACCTAGACACAGTGCCCACAGTACAATGCAAAACCAGATCTTATTTATGTGTGCCGGGAAATGCTGCACATTTCTTCCAGGAAAAAAGAGAAAATCAGAAATAACAAGAACAAAAACACACACAAAGCAAGGTATTATCCATGCTATTAGAGGATCGGAGAAAATTGACCTGTGTTAGACTAATGTAATGTCATCTTTGAAAACATTACGATACTCTGTAATGCAATTTATTTTTATGTAATCATTTTAATACACATTATTTTGAAAAAGCTTGACAGAAAGAAGCAGTTATAAATTCAATACATTCCATGAGCTGAAGCAGAAGAATCTCTGTATGGGAAGCAAATTTTTCATGTGAAAGAATTACATGCATTTTAGTAGGTACTTAATACATATAGTTCATTTTAAATTATTTTAAAGAAAACCTGTAAATTTAGAAGTAGTGATAATTTATGAAGGAACAAACTCCCAGAAATATTCAAACTCTAATCATATATGCATCTCAATATCTCTCTAGTAGTGAGGGGCCCAGAACTGAACACAGGATTCGAGGTGCAGCCTCACCAGTGCAGAGTACAAGGGGCAATCACTTTCCTGGCCCAGCTGGCTATGCTATTTCTGATACAGGCAAGGATGCTGTTGTCCTTCTTGGTTGCCTGGGCAAAAGCTGGTTCATGTTCAGCCATCAATCACTACCTCCAGGTTCTTTTCCATCGAGCAGCTTTCCAGCAACTCTTCCCCAAGCTTATAGCGTTGCATGGTGTTGTTGTGGCCCAAATGCAGAAACAGGCACTTTCCCTGTTGAACCTCACAAAATTTTCCATAGCCCATCAATCCATCCTGTCCAGATCCCACTGTAGAGCCTTTCTATCCTTCAGCAGATCAAAAGTCCTGCTCAACTTGGTGTTGTCTGCAAACTTACTGAATGCACTGCATCTCCTCATCCAGGTCATCAGTAAAGATAAAAAAAAAAAAAGACAGGCCACAGTATCCAGCCCTGGAGGAACAACTAGTGACTGATAGGAAAGATGTGGCACTATTAACGACTCCTTTTTAGGCCATCCTGCTAGTTTTTTACCCAGGAAGAATACACTTATCCAGGCCATGAGCAGCCAGTTTCTCCAGGAGAATGATGTGGGAGACAGTGTCAAATGATTTACTACAGTCCAAATAGACAACATTTGCATACTTTCCTTCATTAACCACACAGGTCACCTTGTGATAGAAGATCTGGTTTGTCAAACAGAACCTGAATCATGTAACTATCTGCTTGTGTGCTAACACTCCTGTTCAGTCAGACACATAATTACTTGCTAAAATCAACTGGAGAAACACATCATAGTTACCTGTGCTCACTGGCATTGCATATCTCGTGTCTGTAGGAATCTTTCTGCTGGGTGATTTCTGTCATCTCATCATTTCCTTTTGTTCTATGGTTATTTGCTGTCACTGATCAACAACATCCAGGTATTATGAGTAGAGCATACCTCTATGTATTCAGTGTTGAATTTCAAGTGAAATTTGACATAGTTAAATGGCATTTAGTGCCATCTGTTGTACAAATAACAGAGGGTTTGTCTGGATGAAGGAGAAGAAATGATAAATACAGAAAAAAAAAAAAAAAACAAAGAACAAATTATGGTGAAAATATAGCCCTTAAAGCAGGATCCATTCAAAAAGCAGTGACAACAACCTTTCCATTTCCTTATCCAATATTCCTACACTTGGAATACTTATGGAGCAAGGAGTTTGTCTTCAAATTTCTTATTTCACTTAGTATTTAAAATCCACCTAACAGGTTAAACACCATGTTTTGAGGAATGATTCAGAGCTGTTAATGTGGAGCAAAAAACAATGTTCAGCAAGCACTGAAAAGCATGTCAAGAAACATATCCGTAGTATTTCAGACAGGTCTTCACACCTCTCCTAGCCCATCTAAACTGTACCTCATGCAGCTTACTGACTTCTAGGACTTCTTGTCTGAGATACTTGATTTTGCTGCAGCACCATTGTGGAAGCTTAACACAGGGTAATACTTTGTGTGCTGGACACCAACCTGATTATTCGCCTATTATTAATTATGAAGTTATTAGGTTCCTGTCTAAATTTATATCTCAATTCCAAATGAAAAAGTAATTTAAATCAGATTTTTGTTCTTTTATGCATTAAAACTTTAAGTTACTGCTGATTGCAAATCTTCAAAACACAAGTCCTTAACAGTACAGGTATTGGTCAGTATTGGAAATAATAACCTTAATGCTTTAAAAAAATACTACCTGTATTTTCACTATTTTTAATGGAAGAAATATAGTTTCGCACTTTTGGAAAATATAATTTTTGTTGTCCTCATTTCCAACTTCACTACGCTATCTGGTGTCCTCTAGTAGGGTTTGTTTGTGTTTCCTAACCAACCACTAAGGGCTTAAGTGCATATGAGTATTTGACAGACCTATTTCTGAGGTTGAGTGGTTGGTTTTGGCTTTTTTTGCCTTTATCTGTTTTTAATTCAACTTAGTCAAAATTTTACGATCGCTCATGACAGAGGAATGAGCATATTTCACAGTTTTCTCTTGCTTGTTATTGCTTATTTCTATTTTTTCATATGAAACACACCTAACCCACTATCTGTAGTTTTCAGTAAGCTACCCTGATTAGATTTAAAGCACATATTTCAATATGCTATCAACAACAAAGCTTCTATTCCATCACTGTCACTTAGACCAAAATAATTCCATAGTAAATAAACAATATGGTAATTTTGCAAAGCTCTGAATATTTCAGTTTCTTGGGAACTTCCCAAGAAAGATAGGAGTGCTGCCTATTTCATGCTAAAAAATCAAGACCCTGAAGTTCTGGGATTTTTTCACAGATTTCAGAGAGATCTGACTAAACTCTAGGCAATCACTATTTACTGTGAATGTTAGTTAGTAAGGGATAAAGTTTAAGTGAAGGCAGCTTAGAGCCTTGTTGCTATGTATGTGACATTAGCTGGAAGAAATGTGTTGGGTGTTTTTCTAAGAGTTTTATGTAAAAAACCATTAGGTGATTAAATAATTTCATATTACTGATTATAATCAAGACAAAAGCTTGAAAAACAGAAGGTTCAAAAGAGGTAAAAGATAATCAGAGAAAGCAAGTTAAAACAGCAATATATGTCTAGCTTCTGGATGTAGAAGACAGATCCACATTATTTATTTACATATATTAGGTAAATATTTTGCGGACTGCTTTAGATAACCTGGAGCTTTCCCTTTCTTACCAAGGTCTTAAGAATTCTTGTGAGTTTAAAATAGATGCATTTATATATCTTTAGAAATGTAAACCTTTCCAATGTATCTTATCAAAAGTTTCTGTCTTATCACCCACTATAACTGAACTTTAATCAGCAGAGTACCCATGGTATTTTTTAAAAAAAACAACCAAACAAAAAAACACACAAAAAAAACCCCACCACTTTTATGTGCGTTGGTTAATATTTTATGTGCCACACTTTATTAGAAATGTCTTGGAGCAGAATCATTTCTAAGTGGTATCTCTCAAGAAAATGTAAATTTTATGCTGATTTGTGTTTTTTCCATTTTAATCAGTTGGAAAACGTGGAAAGACACTGAGAATTAGAGTATTTTCAAACATCAGCTTCCTCTTAATTTGAAATAATGAATTTTCTCTTCCAAATTAAAGTTTCTGATCTACTGAATGGACAACCACCTTTTATAATTTTTTTATTTTTTTTTTCTTAAAGCAAAAAAAATTCTAGCCAGTTTCGTAAATCTCCAAACTCCTGAGGCCATCTGGTCCTCCTGGACACATCTGTTGAATTTCTGTGAACCATGATTTTATCCAGCCCTTCTGGTATACCTTGAAGTATCTTTAACTGACAGTCAAATTTGTATTTCTTTTGTCAAAAAAACATTGTTTTTCATGATAATAACAGCATTAATAATGATAATGTTGTACATGTTGGTTTTGATTGCAGATTTTCACAAGACAAATATGCTGTCATAAGCACAGTCTCATAAGATCTAGAGAGGGCATTAATTTTTAAGGGATTTTGATTTTGACCCAAAGGTTCAAAAGTAAGTTGCATCAAAAATTTGCACTAAAGAGGTCTGTCTGCCTTTCCCAGTGCACATGGGCATTACTTAATCAGAGCCAGGAGGACAAGGTGGCTTGCTGTGGAACCAGCTAAATCACCCTGTTTTCTGCTGTTGGTCTCAGAAGAAGAACCCTTGTCACACAGCCTGATGAAATACTTAGAGTGCTGTGATTTGAACAACAGGGTGCTTCTGTGGCAGGTTTCATTATGCCTGCCAATCCATGTCTTGTTTTGATGCAGGCTTTAACATAGGCACTGAATCTTTAATAATACTATATACTCCTCAAATAACAACCAAAACAAACCACTGTCCTCTTTTATAGTGTGCTAAAATTGCATATTTGGAATGAAAGCATAGGTATGGATTTATTTCTGTGCGACTTGTGATTTTTAAAATACGGTATCTCAGATTAGTTTATGCATATACTGAAGTACATTGCAAGAAAAAAACAAAACAAAACAAAACAAAATAAAACATACCAAAACAAACCCTTACAGAAATGTATATTAAAAGCAAGCAAGCAAACAAACAAACATATATTAGGAGCTAGAAATTATTTTCATGTCTGCTGCTTGCATGTTTTATCACAAATTCTGGTGAACACTGTGTTCCAGGTAATTTAGGTAATGAAGGAAGCAAATGGTTTGATCAGTGCCATATTAAAAATCATTCTACCATACTTTCTAGGGAAAA
>JBCJKH010031219.1:0-17247 GCA_039877255.1 Loriculus beryllinus | reverse complement strand
TTTAAGACACCCAATAAATGTGTTATTAGCATCCTCTGAAAATCAGGTATCTTTAAGGTACCTCAAGCTGCACTTGAAATAACAGAAGCTGAACCCAACAGTTGAGTTTCTTTGGTATTTAAATTGATGAGTGTGAGTCCTGCTATAATGTGTCTCAGTGTTTGAATTTGCATCAGCCAAGTGATGGACCTGAAAAACGGAGGCAATAAAAGCAGAGACATGAACTGGGGCATCACTGTGCAACTTTCCAGCTGGTGCAGCTCTTGCACGAGTGCTGCCCTGATGTTCCACACTGTTCATTACTGGTTAATGAAGCGGCCCTATGAATCACAGAGCGTTTTTCAGCACAGATATTTAGCACTGATTTCTGGAAGTGCAGTAATTTGGGTCCTCAGACAACTTTGTGACTACTTGGTAAGAACAGAATGTGAAAACCTGGCATTCTGGCTGGAAAAACCATGGCATGGTTTTTCCATAGAGGGGAGGCAGGTGGCAGTGGGGTAAGGGGGAATGAGAGGAGGCGTCTAAACTGAGGAAGTGAACATATCCGATGGAAGACAAAGATGGTCAGCACTGGAAATACTTGGGGCAAAGCTCTCTCATTCTGGCACAAACCCCCAGCAATTCTGCCAGTGATGCTACCAGCGCTTCTGACAGGGGCTCTTTGTATGTTTTAGTTCTTGGCTTTTGGTCTGCAAAAGATTGGGTAACCATTGCCTAAGCACAGATACAGATTTGCAGGTGTCTGGAAATAGAGCAGAGGGAGCTCTGCTCCAAGCCCTCACAGACCTGCTGCTCCTCTCTCTCCTCTCTCTTAAATGAGCTTCCCTGTATTCAAGTGTTTGCATAGTCCAGGATTAAACTAAGAAAGCTTTACAATGTGTTTGCCCTCCAGATCTGAAAGTTTATTTTCGCCCATAGCTAATAAATAGTTAATACTCACATTTGATTAAAAGAAACCTTTACAAAGAAAAAAACAAATCCAATGCAAAACTCATAAACTCCTTAAATATCAGAGAGATTTGAAAAAAAATAGAGATTTTTAAAAAATAGAGATTTTTAAAAAAATAAATATATATAAATAAAACATTAGTGCACACAAGGGAAAATAGTATCATTTTGATCTCAGTTAGAAAATATATTTGTCAGCACTTAAAGAAAAATATAAGCTGTTCCGTCAGGTAACTAACAGGATTTTTAAGATTGGTGAAGGTGATACCACTTCAAAAGCACTGCCACTAATTTATGTGTTCATTTGAATGCATCAGCTTGAACACAATGAATTCCTCACTGCAAGGTGAAACTGATGGGATATTTAACTAACAGAAATTTTTCCACAGGGCTCTTGGGTCCTGCTTGAACACCAGTTCTCCAGTAACCATCCACCTGTGCCAGAGACCCCTGGCCTTGGGGTATCCCTGTGGCACCTAAAGCTCTAGGCAGGCATGGAGCTCTTCTCTGTAGTTGCACCTGTGATCTTGGGTCATTTTGCTTAATGTAGGTATAAAAAAAATTACATGTTCTGGTCACTTTACGTGCCTTCCATAGGTAAGGGGAAGAAGTGCCACCTCAAAGGAGACTCATTCAGAATCCTAGGCACCAAGACCAAGTCCAATAAACCACTGTCTGATGGTGTCTATTTTTCTCCAGTTTCTATAAAGGTGGCACAAGGTCACCAGCACTGACCTGAACAATTAACTTTTCGATATTTGTAGTTAGATGACCTAGCCTGTGGTCTGTATGAAGTATTTGAAAGATACATGCTTCCTTAGCACACCGCATTTCTGAAATGAGCAACCTTATCTCTTAGAACACAGTTTATACTTCTCCATCTTCTCTTGACATATTCTTGACATTAAAAACTGTCACAACATCATAAAGGATGATCTACAAAGACAAAAAACAGGAGAAAATTTTTTTAGAGATGAAAACCAGTGTGTGGTGTTCTTTGTCTTATAGTTGTCTTGTGGTTGAAATCTGGTCTGCACTATTGATAAGAACATTAATTACTGAAAATTACTACTTTTCAGTAGTTTAACTCACTCATTCTTGCCATACCAGGTACCCATCACAGGTGAGGTCCTATCTGAGATCTGTTCAGTATGTCTATCTCAGATATCTAATTTAGAAGTATATTTGCCAGCAAATTTCATAATTAAGAAGTCACTTAGAGATTCATATGACTGTTACAAGCGAAGAAGGAGAAGCAATTAAGGAATTAACTGTTGGACAAACATTTACCTATGAGTCTATCAATTAGTTATCCGGCAGTTCAAAAGTAATTCTCAAAGCTTTAATATGGAAGGTCTTGAATGGCAATGTGTCTATTTTAATTCCATTTTGAAGGCGTTATGATGTTACCAGTTCCCAGAAGCTCCACTCATTTGATATTTTTATGAAAATCTTACTATGGTATTGGATGAGAATTTCATCTCTAATTTGGAAAACAAGGGGAAGACAAAGAAGCAAGTGCTTAAACCAGGAGTAGCATCCTAAGAATTCTAAATTATGGAAGTTGGATAAAAAGAGTACAAAATTTGGGTTTAGCCTAATAGTTTAAAACCATTAGCTAGAATTTGAATTATTTGGGGCAGTTGGAGCTGTCAATTCTTTAAAGAAAAATAAAAAGTAATGAATGAGAAAGGGACAGGCTGCTGTACAAAAATATGCAGGTAAGGTGTATGTAGTAAACATGCCTTATTGTCACTGACATTTGCAGCTACAGAGTTAAATGGCTTTGAAAACCTGCTCTTTAGTGCAAAGGCATACACTGCAAACCATAGAAAAAGAAAACAGTTCTGATAAATCACAGTCTCACAAAAAGTGCAAAAAATTACCGCATTTTAAGCTACAGGGAAAAGAGGACAGTTAATGCATTAAGTTTGAAATCTGTTAAATTCAGAATTTTTCACTTCAACAGCTCTCAGGACGTGAAGTTTTCTTGTTTGTCTTTTCAGAGAAAAATGGCCATAGGCCTAGATTGTTAACTCAGTAATTTTCACTACCATTCCTTTAACATGGTGTCCAGGTTTTCAGATTATATAATTATTTTCATTGGAAAGCACATTTTAACATCTGGGAATCATTTGAAAGAATGTAATCAACTTTGTCCTTTTTTTTTTTTTTTTTTGGAGGGTATCTTCTGTTAATATTTAACCCATAACTGATTGCATGATTTACCAATTTAACCCTGACCAACTTGTGAAATTTATCATCCTTGGCTGTTACTACACAAATCTATCATGGTAACAGACTTTTCTCCAGTTCTGTCTGTATACAATGCCGTTCTTGTCTATGCTCTGTCCATGCCGTTGTGCTGTGTTAGGGGTCTAACATTGAGAACAGGGATTTCCTAAATGTGGTGGGACTTCTTCAGGGTGGTGGTTATTTTTTTATTTTTTTTATTCTAAAAATACCTTCCTTTTCAACAGTGGGTCAAATCCTGATATCTATCCTTAATTTCTACATTAAGTCTTACATTTTTAGTCCTCTCTCAAATACATGGTATTGAATGGTATTGATCGTATTTGAATGTAACTCAGAAAAATTTTAAAAGTTGATCAGATAATATTAAAAGAATGCAAAGGGGATTATAAATACTCAATACTTCAATATTCTTGGGGTATGATCCCAGGGCTTGGTGGCCTCTTAGAGTTTCCCAGATTTTGCAGGACTGATGCTGAAACAATTTTCAGATATTTTTCAAGACTGTGATGGGCCAGAATCAAGTCTCATAGAGATCAGTGCTAGCTTTGACTTTCTTGCCTTCACTTTCCCACACTCCTTCTTTGAGTGAACTATGAGGTCAGAAAGGGGCTGGTGGAAAAAGCCAGAAAGAACAGCATAGCAATAGAAAGGGCAATATACGTTTTTTAAATAAGGTCTAGGAAAGGTCAAATAGTAAAGAGGTGAGAAAAAAATAACAAAATAAAAGGGCAGGTGGAAGTGAAAGAGCTATTAAATAAGAGATGAAATCAAATGGGGGAATAAATCAAATGATAGAGTCTAGACATAAGAAAAGGTTGCAGGCCCTAAAAATGCTGGGAGAGAGAATGTATTAATGAAGGCAAGACAAATCAGGATTTGCGCACTCTAGTGAAAGAGTCTCCAACAGAGCCATCTTATAGGGAAAGGGAGAGGCAGGGAGGGATTTAATCTTCTGTGTATACAGGGAAATAAGTTCCAAATCAGTTTGTTGCTTGATTCAGAAAGACCAGCTCTGACTGCTTAAATATTGAGTCTCCTTGCGATGGAGAAAAACAGCATTCCCTGTCCAGACAGAGACCCAATACTGATAACAGCACCAAATGTTCGTGCCCGAACTGAGAAGGAGGGAGTTGAGGGAGTTTCCCAGGCATAAATCATCCCATACTGAAGTAGGAATTGAATCTCCCTTCCTGCCACACTAATACCACAGGCATTCTGGGGTATGATTCAATCTGGTTTGACCCCAAACTTTTGTGAAGATAAATTTCTGCACAGTTTTTCAGAGATCTCATTCACTTCAAGGTAAGAGTTGCGGTGATTGAACACATGGAAGATGGATGGTTTTGCTGTTTTCTGATCCACAGAGCGGTTACACTGTAGCCATGCATATTATTGCCCCTGTAATTGCATCCATCATACCTCCTGTAAAAACAAACAAATCAACTCCCAAACTCACTTAAAACTAGATAAACAACTGCTCTTTGGCAATGTGACAGATACTTATTGCCTGTGAGTAGCCCATAACAGATAGGAAGGACAAGGATTAGGGTGGATTTGTAAACCATAAATTGCAGAAATCCACTCAGAGTCTCCAAGGCAGACTCTTCTCTTAACTTTGCTTAAGTTATGCCAGGGATAAATCTGTCCTTCTGTTGAAACTCAGTGAAACTTTGTGCAGTCTCCCTTTTCTGTGTCAGTCATTTATCTGTTATAAAACCTAGAGCTTCACAAAAGCTAAGTTAGCCTGGTAATTTTTTCCTCCCAGTTTGCAGAAGGGTGAAATGTTGCATTTTCTGTGGTTCTGTTTTGCTGTATAAAAACGTACCAGATGAAACTCATTAGAAATAAGTGAAAATGTGGTAGAAACGTGATTTTATCCATGTTGGTTCTGAAAGGGCTGAAAACAAAATTGCCTTTTTTAAAATATGGATATGGATGCACAAAACCAATTCAAACTTCCACGTGCTTTGCTTTTGACCACAATAACAAAAGTACAAAGCAATTAATCAAAACTAACCAAACTCAAAGAATACCACAAAAAAAAACCAAAAAAGCCCAGAGCATTAGACAACGCTTGAAACACTAAATTACTAATTAATACATGGATACACTAATTCAACATTAGAACAGATGTGACATTATTCATCCTAATTTACTTGGCCCATGTGGATCTTGAATACGGTGCTTGATGATCAGGGGCAAGCCACCAGTTTGAGCAGTGCCTTGCTTTGTGTCTCTCCTGGCCATGTGTGTGTATATGCTAACTCCAACTGGACTGTACACAGGAGCAGATGTGATGCTTGCTACAGAATACCCAGAAGCTAGCAAGCTCTAGTTATGTTACCTTACCATGTCACTGGTGCCCAGGTGGTACTCTGATCTTTCAGACTTTATCTTTGAATGAGAAAGTCCACTCAGGACTTGAAAGCAAATTTCGGCCACAGAGACATCAGAGGCAGCCCTGGCAACTGAAGATGAACATTCCCTCAGCTCTTTGCTGCTCCTCATCAGCCAGACGACAGGTCTGAGTGCACTTCTAAATTCAGTCTAAAGTCACTGAGGCGTGAAGTATTGCAGGTTTTATTTGAGTAAAAGCTGAAGGAACAAATATACCATGGAGGAAGCCTAGAATGAAATGTAGTATTTGTAAATGAACTTCCTCCTCCAGTGTGTCATAGCAAGACAGGGGCTGTACTGAACATCAGCAACTCAGCTATATTTTGGGGTAGTGAGAAAATTTATAGTCCACTTTTGTTGTGCCACCAAAAATCTTTCTGCAATCTCTGTTGAACCTGTGCTCCCCACACTTCTCAATGGTCTCACAGTACTCCAGGACCTGCTCTCCCTTGCTGGGTCCCTCATGCCCACCCTGTGCTCCAGAAATGTCCTTTTTCTTGCACGCCACCATGCTCTGTTGTTTCCTTGGAAAGAAGGGCCTGTCTTTTCTTCAGGATTCCTTCTGACTCAGAGCAAAAGAAGCAAAAAGGCTTCTATTGTACTCGCATCTGAGAAAAACCTGGCATATGTTAACACATGGTTCCCATGAAGAACAATAGAAGTCCTCACAGTAAGTAAACTCACATCACTGAGGGAGAAGGTAATAAGATCATCTCACAAACTGTATCCAATGGTAACCTGGTTCAGCTATAAGCCCCAGTTGCAACCCATCATTAGTACCTGTTGCCTTTCAGAAGTCCAACTCCTATCTGTACACTCAGGTCTTTGGGAGGCTCCTGTTCCTCCCTGCATGTGTGTCCTCAGCCTAGTGTGCACCTTCACCCTCCAGTTTAGGGTCAGGCTTGGAAACTCTTGGTTTTATGCTCCCTGAATCAAGTGCTGTGGGCAGGATGGCATCTTCTGAAGGCGAGATAACCCATCTGATCAGCATTCAGATGGGTTAAACAGTGTTCACACCTTACGTTCCATCACAGGATGGCTGTTTCTGACCACCAGCTGGAAGTCATTGGGAGTTACAGCACCTGTACTGCTGCTTCCAGAAGTGGATCTCTGTGGCCAATATGTATCTAATTTTCTTGTATTCTCCCTGTAAACAAGCACTGTTTCATTTTAACAACATTCTTACCCATGATGAGCATAGCATAAAATTTTCCAGAGGAAGGCACAACGTGGTGATAGGAGCAGAACTAAGTCACCTGGAAAATCTGACACATGCTCTGACCACTGGTTCATATCTTCTGACTTCAAAATGGGATAGGCAGGAGCATATATGTCTAATGGGACCAGAGGAGGCAGAGTCAAACTAATAAGATAGGGACAGAAATAGAACAAATGGCAAAGATGTCGTATGGATAGGCAGTGTGAGGGCACTAAGAGAAATAAAGGACAGTAAAGAATGCTGTTCCTCCTCAGATGCAAAGAAGTCACAACCTAGAGCAGATTTAGTGACTAAATGCCCAGAAGCAACGGCATCTTTTCACTTTCTTCTACAGTTTATGTTCTGTGTGACAACAGTTTGTTCTTCTAAGCCACAGAAACTCATGCTTCCTGTTCTAGGAAGGCAAAATATAAATGCATAATGATGCTTTCCAGAAGTAGGGTGTCAGTGCAGATCTATTTCTGAAATGGATACGTCTTCTTGGGGAAAATACCTAACAATTCACTTAGGTTTGAATCCTTGATGTTTTATTCTTTTTAGTTGGTAGTTTAACAATAAATAGTAATTTCTTCTTGTGGAAATGTTGGTGGGTACAGATCATTTCACACAAAGGGGTTACTCTCCTTTGCTTATCTTTCCTTTCCTGTGAAACACTTAACACTGTTATTTGGAAAAATCTCAGCTGTGTGCTGCATTTGAATTGAAGGAAGGAGTGTTGTGACAGCAGGGGACATAGCAAGGTGCCTAGTGTGGTTATCTTATTGTATGTTGCTCCTTTTGATTTTTCTGCAGAGCTCTGTGCAAAGACAGCTGCTGCAGATTGCATAATGCATCTTGAGCACGTTAAATGTATCCTGCATATTCAACACTGAAAATAAATATCAGATTCTCCTAGTATTGTGCATTGTTCAATAAATCTGGCCCATTGTGTGCCATTTCCCTAGCATGGGCTGTCTTTTCTCTCTTTTGCCGTTTACGTTTTTATTTGCCTCTTTTTTTTTTCTTTTTAATTTTAAGATATTGCAATCATCTGGGTATTGTTCAGATGGAAACAACATTTCTTTACTTGTGAAGTCCCCAGGTGAACTCTGAAATAAGTGGAATATAGTTGCTGATGTCTGATATTTACTTGGATCTAAAACTTATACCATTCACACTATAACAGCCTGTATTTTACAATCAGGAGGCCAAATTCATGCTTGGCACAACTCCACTGAACTCACTGGAGTTGAACTGCTTTATTAAGTTGCCTTGTGAATATAGATATCGCACGCGGATGTGCCTGTAGTCCTGGGAGTGGAAATATCAATGCATTTCAGTATGGTGCAATTTTAAATATAATCCCAAGCTTTTTTAATACCTCTAGGGACATTATGTTAGTTTTATTAATAAGTGGGGAGTGTCTTTTATCCAATATGTTTTGTTAGCCTATGCTGAGAGAAAAGCTGTTCTTTGAGTCTATTTCAACTGTAAAATTGGAAGCATCTCTATGACATAACCTCTTTACAAGGTATTTGAAACTGCAACTGTACTTTTGGGAATGGGATCACATTGTAGGCAATGACCAGTGTGGTTATTTCATTGCTCAAAATACGTGGGAGAAGTCATTTCTGATAATTACTTTGTTATTTTAAAAGTTTCTGTGCTGCATATCCAGCCCACCTCCAAGTTCCAGACTGACCTTCAGCTACTTGGATTGTCCTCTTTCCCCTCCATTCAGCCAGTGCTGGCTTCAGCTCACACTTCTGTTTGAATTTCTAGTTCCCAAAAGAAAACTGTTTCCCCATCGGCCTCTGTATACCCATATGTTCACCAGCCTACAGCAAAGTTCTCCCATTTCTGGTCTCAAATTGATGCTTATATGTCATACCCCACTTCTGCCTATTTTAGCCATGTCTGTACCAGCAAATAAAGCTCAAATGCTCATCCATAGTTTTTGATACTGTTTAAGTTCTAGGCTGCTTCTGTCACTCCAGCCTCCACTCTTGCAGATGGGGATTAGGGAACAGCATGGGACAGAGATGGTTCACAGTGGGCAGCAAGGGTCAAATAACTGTTTCAAGGAGGATGGAGTTCTGTTATGTCCACAAAAGTTGTCATGCCCCCCTTCCTCTCCTGACATGTTGGATATGATGTAGCTGATTTGTAGACTCCAGAGGATCTGATTACAGTTTTCCTGACCTGAGAAATGATGATGCAGGCTGTGACCACCCCAGAAGTAACCACTGGATAGTTTGAGATGAGAACTGGGATCTCATTTCAATTGTAGGCTCCACGTGCTTTGATGAAGGACTGGCTTTTTCCCTGCTTTTAGTGCAATGTTAATCAAATGAGTACTGATATAATACATGCTAACAAATAATCCTATTTTTAAGGCTTAATTAAAATTACGTTTCACCTTCAGAAGATGTTGTTTATTCTGGCTTTCTTACACACACCTAACTGTATATTAAGCTGTAACTCAAGGTGATGAATATCCAGAAGTTGATGGATTTTAGAAAATAAGATTTTCATTAAGAGGATGATATCACAGCTCAGTTTATAAAAATATTCCGAATATTTATTGCTTGCAGTAGCTAAAGCCAAATCCTAAATTGAGATGTTGAAGTTCTGTTTGGATGGTTCAGTTTTTCAGAAAAATCTCTATATTGTTTGTATATGTGCATCCAGGTTCCTGAATTTCTCTGGCTATACCTTAGGAATCAGACAGAGGAAGCATGCATAGCAAAATAACAATATAAATGTGTATTTAAAATTACATAGCTTTGCATGTCTTGGACATATAACTATAAATTTGGATTAATATACAACAAAAGTGCTCATTACTTAAACAAGAAAGAAACCCTTGATTATTACAAATGAACATGTGACCATACCTCCCTTACTCCCTCACTTGTACACACTATAAGAGGATACTCCATGTGAAGGACTAGCTAATGATAATAGTAACTATTCAGTTACTGATCTTTAAAAAATACTCTTATCCTCATGTAAGTCATTTGTTCATGAGGACTGCTTTGTATGTATGTTTCTTGGCTGGTTTGCTGCCATGTAAAGCAAGTCTTACTCATTTATTCAACAATCTGTGCAAATTTAACATCATTTGGTTAATGATTTCCCTGCCAAATTCAGATAGACAATTGTATTTAACTACAAACCTCATTTTAATATCCTATTTAAAAGTCTAATTGAACCATCACTATTTTGCCTTTGATTTGTTGGATCTTTTTGTGTTGTCTTGGAGATTTTGATGT
This sequence comes from Loriculus beryllinus, assembly GCA_039877255.1. Classification (NCBI taxonomy): domain Eukaryota; kingdom Metazoa; phylum Chordata; class Aves; order Psittaciformes; family Psittacidae; genus Loriculus; species Loriculus beryllinus. The sequence continues at coordinate 7,170 of JBCJKH010031219.1, read as the reverse complement.
TGCTTCCTTCCAGGTCTATTGATATTTATAACATGGATGGCATGTTTCTAGAGGCATAAAAGGGTGGAGAAGGGCTCTCTGATGAGATACAGTTCAGATTAAGAAAGGTCTAAGGAAGACCCTTCTTTAAAATGAAGATGCTCTATTAATAACAATGTTAAAAGAAGACAAGCAGCTAAAACTGGAGAACACATTATAGCAATAATGTTCATGGAATTAGCCATGGAACTTCAGGTTAAAAAAAAAAAAAAAATGAATGCTAAACCAGGAGCCAGCTCTTTGAATGTTTCAGTAAAAATAAATATGTTACATCTGCAAATAATCCCTTCTAGCAGCAAGAAAAGTACATAGATTAATAAGAAAAACTTGTGAGTCAAAATGCATTCTCAGTAAGGCAGTTTGAATGTAAAAAAGTGAAGATGACTCTTGTAAAACAGGTCTAGCCTTTGGTGGGTACTGCGATGGGGTACTGGTCGGCAAACTGCTGCTGCAAAAGACTGCAGAATCTACTGCTGGATTTCTCAAATTCTGGAATAAAAGAGCACAATTATTTCAGATGTGATAGGTCTCGTTTATAAACAAGATGGTTCTGCAGCTATAAAAAATCCAGGTTTTGCTCAGTCTAATCACAAACTGAAAAATTAGTTCAGAAAACAGATTTTTACCAGTTTCATTCCTTTTCAGTGTTGTAGCAGCAGTCATGGAAGGGAGTGGGAAGAGGAAACAAAACCAAAGTCCAAGAAAACAGCAAGATGTAAGCAAATTACTTTGGTAGGGCTTGTTCTCTTTGTAGTTTATTACTGGGATGGTCCAACAGCTATGCTTTACCTCTGTAACAGGAGCAAGAGCTCCATTTTGTCATGCACAGATTGAGTAATGGTACTGCCATATTTTATTTCCAAATTAGAGGAAATGTCACTCAGTGCTCGTGTTTAAAATGAGACGGAAGAAAATCCTTCCCTTCATGCAGTTTAAAGAAAAAAAGAAAAGTTAAATCTGTTAAATCTCCACTGACATTTGTATGAACTTAAAGCAAAGCATGCATCACATCTTGGATTACCACAGCTCATATATCAGGTAACATCGATTTTTAAGCTGAAATATTTTTATTTTCTGAGTGATAAACAATTTCACTGGTCTGTTTATTACACAGAACACCTGGGGAAATCTCCTGTAGCCAGGTCACTAGGACACAAAAATGCCCTTTGTTCACTCCATAGGCCCCATGAAGAGTCTCAGAGTAAATACAAGGGTAAAGAGAGATATACTGTATCTATATGTGCATACCTGCAAATGCAGAGGATCCAGCCTCCTATGAGAAGCTTGGAAATTATTTAGCCATCTGCTCTGCAGATCACTCAGTCCAAATATAAACAATTTGGACACCACATAAAGGAGATTTCTCTTGTTTTCTCTCCCACATACATTCAAAACTAATCTTGATTTTGAGGTCTTTCATTCAAAATTATAGCCAAGGCTACAGCCCCTATTGGGAACTGACATAAAGCATTATAAAAGTGATTAAAGTGTTGGTATCTGCATGTATTTCTGAGCAGCTGGTCTATATTTGATTTATATCTCTGTTCCTGGCTCCATTATAGAAAAGGACAGTACAGAATGAGGTAACTGGCAGGAATCTTTGAGGAACTTCCTTTGAAATCAGCAGGAATTTTAGTGTTTTCTTTCTTTGCCTGCATGGAGAAAGTCCTGGCATGCTTGAACTTGCTGTGCTTGTTGCTGCTTTTGTCAGTGCTGGAATCTGCCAGTCGTTTTGTAGGCACTCAGGAACATCCCAGAGAAACCAGGTTTCTCAGTCTGCTGTTGTTTGCTCTCCTGGCAATAGCACCAGCTTCAGGTCCTTCAGAGCATTTGAGCTCTGTTTGCTTTTTTAAGGAAGCATACCTGATTATCGTCTTAAGACCTTAACACTTCACTTGCAAATATTTTTCCTACCAGCTGTTGTCCAATCCTGCAAAGTGCTGAGCACTGTCAGCTGTCACAGGGTTTTAGCCGGACAATTAAATCTTTGCAGTGCTCCTGCCGTGTGCCACCACTGGAGTTGGAGGCAGAACAGCTTTGGCCAGATAGACTTATCTTTCTACAGTGAGGAAATAAAATATTCACAGTAGATTATGTTAGCTGTCTGCCTGAGTTGCTTTAACACATCCAAATAACTGTCTTATTTTTCTTACAAGCCAGTAGCTTCCCTGAGTTTCATTACCTGTAGCAGTCTTAACACTATTTAAATGAAAAGGAAGAGCTTTAAAATGCACAAAAAAAAGGCACAAGCCTAGATATTTTCCCATGGGGCACCTCTGAGCACAATAGTATCTTCACTTCAGTATTTTTTCTGCATCTCTTTCAAGCTAAACACATCCAGACTGTGGACATATCAGGAAATGCCATTCTGGGACTAATTTACTAGTACTGAAAATGTTATTTCCAGAACTGTCACTTTCCAGGGGAATTTGAGTATCCACAAGTATTTCAACTGTGAGGATCCATTTTCTGACATTTGGGATCCATCTGCACTTCAGTCCAGCTGGAACCAAATGTGCCCCATCCATCTGTAATCCCTCTGAAACTGTCCAGGACTGTCAAGGAAAATGCACTATGCCCATGCTGGAACCAGTGTTGGTGTTGGCTGGTATGGTTCAATGCTTTGTGTGGAAAGAGATTTAAATGAGATCATTTCACTACCCTTTTGGTAAATTCTGTTGGGAAACAGCTGGAGGCAATGATTTCATTGCCTTATTATTAGTTGTATTATAGGACACAATAGAAGCAGAAAAGAATAGGGCTTGTGTCAGAACTTTGTGTAAAATTGTTCTCTCCTGCCCAAGCACCAGTGCTGGGTCAACAAAATACTGATCAGATCTGAATCCCACAGGCAAGCTAAAAATAGAAGGATGCATCAAATGTGGCTCCACTAGGGCTCTTCTTGGCTTGTTTTTTTTCATTAACAGATGATGGAATAGAGATTATACCGATGATAAAAACCCAGAAGGGACTGCAAGAATATTCAAGGGGCAGCCCTTGAATGCATAACAGTATGGACAAGCTGGAGGCCGGTGTGTTATTTGTCTGGTGGAAGTACTGGGTAGCACACCTAAGCAGAGCTGATCATAGGCACAAATACATTAACACCAACAAGGCAATTTGGTAGAGCAGGAGATTACATGGATCAGCATGTGAACATAAATCAGTAATTTCAATCCGTTGTCCTATATTCTTCTTTAAAGGTATATACAAGCGAGCACAGCTGGAAAGATAGGTGAAGCTGTCTTTCTGCTCACTGTTTGGACTCAGCTGCAAACTTGCTAATCTGGGGCACTTTGAGAAGGATGGTAAGCAAAGGGGGAGAGTCCAGAGGAGAAGAACCAAGGATGATCAGAGATATAGAAAATCCAGCTGGTTGGGTTAACTTAGGAACAGGTGTTATCTAGTGTGAATAAGAGACAGTGAAGGGAAAAACACAGTAACAGTCACCTAGGTATCCAAAATGCCCGAGCAGGTAGAAGTTAGTATAGACTTGCTCTTCAGGCATGAAACAATAGGTTGAATTACTACAAGGACTAGACATTTGGAAAAACTCAAATTGTACAGAAAAGAAATGGGTAGTCTGCTGAGGCAGTGAAATGTTCATCTGTACAGATCCTTAAGAACAAAGGTGACAAACAGCTTTCAGATCAGACACGGATAGAACTGAGCTTGCTTTGGGAATCTCCAACTTTCTGATCCTTCCAAGTTGAAGTAACCTGGCCATGGTCTCAGCAACGTCCTTTAATAGCAACTTTCCTGAAGTGAAACTGCAACCAATTGGTGTGCTTCAGTTTGTCTGAAACCTGTTGAAAAGAAACAAAGAATATCTGAAGTGAATTAAGATTTCACAATGAGGATGATCTTCCAAGAACAAAGGAACTGTGATTGCTAGGACTTGTGGTTGTTATTTAATTAGGAATGATGAGATTGTCTCTGGCACTGCAGATGTAGAAGGCAAGAGTAGCATCTTCCATTCTTACGCTTAATGTTCCTCTACTTAACGAAGATCCAGATTATCTCTTTCTTTGAGATAATCCAATGATTTTTTGAGCCTATAAAAATAGAGGGATCTGCTAGATACTTTCCAGAGCTGAGTTTCTCTAAAATATAATGACTGCTAAGCCAAAACTCTTCTTTGCTGTACAAAGCCCATAGTAGATTAGTGTTTGTCTTATTTGGGATGTATCAGCTTTGCATCCTCTGGGATGATTAGTCAAAGTGCATCCTGTAAGAAAAATAACTTCCCTACCAAATGGAACAAGATAACCCAGTCAAACAAACAAAAACTTCATAGCAAATTGCTTCCCCAGGATGAAAAAAAAGATTTCTAAAACTAGACTGTAGATCTGTCTCCTTCAGAGTTGAAAGAAAAAACTCTATTGCCATGCAGAGATCCTCAGTCAAGTTCTTATTGTGAAAAGAATTAAATGATGGGGATGAAACTTAATGATCTTAAGGTCCTTTCCAACCCTAACTATGCTATGATTCTATGATTCTATGATTCTATGATACATTTTAGCGTGGCCTGAAACAGCCAGAAACTACTTGAAGGCCCTCCTCCCAGAAGAGGAAAATAATACCAAATAAATAATTAATATCTATTATTAAACTGTAGGAGTAATGAATGACAGTCAGTGCCTTACAAATGGGATCAAGAAAAAATTATTCCTACAATCCACTGATGCTTCTCCTTTAGAGGGTTGCTGTTTTGTTTAGATTTGTCATTTGCATATTTCTAGCCTCTCAGCTCTTCTGTGAATTGCTCTCTCTACCTCCCCTTTGCTCACAGCTGGCCATCTACCTCCCTCTAAGCTGTGTGAAAAAAGTTGCCCTCCCACAAATGTACTGTTTTGTTTCTTTTGTATAGGCAGTGATAAGTGTTGAGTGCAAAAGACTTTCTGATAATTTAATTCACTTTGCCGAATTATGATTCTGCATGCACCATTAGTTCAATCACAAACCAGCTACAATAAGAATTAGGTCTGTTTTGCAACATGAAGCAGACAAGGCTGTTCAGTGATGCAGTCAAGGGTGTTTAATGTTACATTTGTTGTTGACTTTGAAAACAAACACATGTGCACTGATGTACAGCAATCTGAAAGCCACATGCAGATGTAAGAACTGTGGCATCTCAGGGATCCTTGTCTTCAGAGATGGAAATGACAGAGGCTGAGTGAAAACCTCACACACTTGTGTAAGTTAAGTTGTACCAGGCAGGAACTGCAAGGAAAGTGGTTTTCATAGGAATTCAAAGGACTCCAAAGTGAAAAATGGGAACTTCCATCACAAGGAGGTGATGTCTGAGGAGCAGTGGGTTTAGACAAAGAGTATGAGCAAAAGCGTTTTAGGAGGGATGTCACTCATCTCACTGCAGGCTTGAAAGTTTGAAAGAGGAAACTGCATGTCACGGGGTTACATTTAGTACTGAATGCTGATCAACTTTCCCTTCTAATAATATTTGCCTTGACCTCAGCAGGGCAATTTGTGTCAGAGAGGTAATCTCAGCTTCTCCCTCATCACTTCTTCCTCATCACTTTCACCCCACATTTTAACACTTACTCATGAGAGGTTGGCTGGGAAACCTGAACCAAACACCACCTAACCATGGCAGAGTGCCAGCCTACAGCTACAGTCCAATGCGTATATTGCTTAAGGACTTCTCCAGTATTTATTTTGGAGAACATCACCCTGATATTTTTAAAAGTAAGTAGTAAAGTATTTAGCATACCCTCTTTCCTCTTGGAGCCAGGATTTTCAAAAGGAAGTCTCCAGTCAGAAAAGTATTCTTGGCAGGGCAATTACTTTTAACCCCTAATATGTTGTTCACATATACTGTAAAGGCCCAGGCTGGTCGAGGGGGAAAGTCAACAGCTTTATCCTTGAACAGTGCTGCATGACATGGAGAATGGTGAGAATTCAGTGATGACAGCTCAAGAGTTATCTCAGGACTCCTTATCACACTAATGGTGCAAAGCCATTTTAGGCTGTAGGAAAAGACAAAATTGCCTCATTTGGTACCCTATGACATCACTACAAAATGAAAATGTTTGCCATTTACATAGGACTGGGGAGAGTAAAAGTGGGTTTTGGTAGTAAATTTTGCATCTTTTTTGTTTTGCTAATCAGTGGTAAAGCAGACAGAGCAAATTGGGTTTTGGATGTACATACCGAGAATCAAGAATTTAATTAATTGCTTAACATACCTTTCTTTAAATTAAATCAGAAAATATCTCACCACCTTAAAGTCTACTGAGCCAGAAGATCCTTGTGCTTTCCTGCTTTTCCGGGGGAGCAGCTTATAGACTTGAGCTGCTTCATTCAGCACATGTGCCATTTACCATGTCCAAGGACCTGCCCCAAAATCTATTGAAACACATACAAGATCTGCAGATTAGGCTTCAACTATTAAACAAATATTAATTGCTGGTTTTTTTGTTGTTCATGATAATGGTCTGTTTCCTGTCATAGGGTGTTGTACCTTTCAGATCTCTTGTTATTTTCTATTTATATCACAATGGCAGCTGAAGGTCCCAGCCAGATGACTGTTGCCTTGTCCTAGCCTCTGCCCACATGCACACCCCAAAAAGGCAGTCCTTGCCTGAAATTATTGTCAATGGCATTATCAGAGTAGCTTCTTATTGGCATGTATTTATATTGTAAGCTTCCCTTAAAGGCAGCAATAAACCTATGATCCACATACTATTTATGGATTGTTTTGTTACATTTCTTTTGAAAAGCAATATAAATGTCTAAACTCCTATAAATACATCAGCATTGCTGCTTATCTTGCTTGTTAAACTGGCAGTTTCGTAACCTCAAGACAGTGCAGCTGTGTAATCTTTCACATCTATCTGGCACAAGAACCGTGGGTTTTTTTCTTTTCTTGTTTCCACGTATGGAACAGGCGCTTTGATACAGTGCTTGTAAACACACTACAACTGCTACTGATTGCAAATATGTTGGCTTATCCATAGAAATGCTGGGCTGTAAGGTAAGATAGGAATTTCTATAGTCATTTGGTATTCTGATCTTCAATCAAAACCAGCTGTAGAACAACAACAAAAAAACAGCCCTGTTTTCAGCCATGAATCAAAATCTCTGTCATGCTGGAATTCCATTGGCAGCTCC
>JBCJKH010031209.1:8404-24124 GCA_039877255.1 Loriculus beryllinus | reverse complement strand
TGCAACAGCTCCAAGAGGTCTGTTCTTTAATGCCAACGATCTGTTGGAGGCCAAGTCTGAACTCTGTCCTTCCCACCATCTTGCTTCCAGATGTGCTGACTTTTAGATCAGCTCCATGGCTGACTGAAGATGAGATAGAGAAGACAATCACTGGCAACCTTTGAAGGACTGTGTAGAAACGGGTCTTTTCTGATCATCCTCACAACTCAACAACAATGTACGTGCCCAGCAGCCTCATCCTCCCTGCAAGACATCCCTTTTCCCCAGCCACTCCACTCCCAGCAGTCAGAGTGAATAGTTTTCACAATTTTTATCTAGGAATTGCAACCCACTACCGTACCTCCTCCTACTAGGTACAGACTGCTCAGGTGCTGAGCTACAGTGTACAGACTAGATGGGTTTTCTTACACGATCGGTTTGTTTTGCTTATATACTACCTAACAGCAAAAATTAACAGGGCTTACATTTTCCAACGGTTATAGTAGAGACCAGTTCTATATGTAAAAGTTCCTAGAGTTCCATTTTAGGAAAATAACTGGTTAAGCTGAGAAGTAACTCATACCAGGTCTGATGTTATACGTTACACTGAATGAAATAGGTCCTTGGTCCCCAGTTTTCTTTTTGGAATGATTTTCACCTCCTCATGACCAGCCTCCTTCCCAGGCACCACCTTCTCTTTCCTCTCTCCTATTAACCACATTGCGTCTTACTACTGCCTGATGCTGTCTTCTTGTCTTCTATCCTTTGTTCTTCTGAGCCCTGCTGCTACCTCCCTCCTCCCACAGCTGCCCAATTTGGCAGTGTCAGCACAGGCCCCAGCATAATAAACCTGAAAAAGCTTATTTATTCTCTGCTGCAGGTTCTGTGAAATATTAACAAGTCTTGTGTTAAAATCCATCTGAAAATAAAGCACGTGTGACTATGACCATGAAATATATATACAATATAGAGCTTTTAAATTTCCAAAATAACTAACTGTCCAGAAAAGAATTACAATTGCACCATTCAAAACTTGATTTTTTTGGATGCATGTTACTCAACTGCAAATGCATTTCTGTTATTGATGCTGTTACAATACTTGAGGTCTGAGCATAATAATGTGTATTAAGGAAATCTTACAAAGGAAACATTAACCCACTATCCTGAATTGTCCATGCTTTTAATGTCACTAATGGTGCAGTTGCCAAGGAACAGGACAAACCCATTTCATAAAAATTAGAAGCAGTGTAGTTACTTCCAGCTACTCTGGTGTGTATTTTCCACTGTGTGTGAATCGTTTGGATGGTTTTAAGGCAATTATGGTATTTTCAATGTCTGATATTGGCAGATGGAAGTATCATGTGCTTAACTAAAATGCAGTTGTATTGCCTCTGTGTACAAATACGGTTATATTTGCTCAGGCAAATGAAAGGAAAGGCTTCTTTCATAAGGAATTTATCTTTCCATAAGTTAGTATTATAGCTATTTTAAAAGGCTGTTTAAAAGGAATTATTCTTATAAGATTGTCATTGTTAATGTTCCTGGTTCATAATTTTCTGGGTTTTCTAGTTTGGGAGTTTGTCACATTTTTTGCACAACTTATTACAAACTAGTGCTATATTTATCCACATTTCTGATGCCAGTTGATCTTTAAGCAGTTTTTCCAAATGGCTGATGAAGATAGTTTGGATTTGCTTTCACTGATCCACAGTTTCATAGAAGTGTATGACCTGGATTGGTTTATATGTAGGTACTATGATTTTCTTTTATCTATTGATAGGTTTACCTCCTTTTCCTTCTTAGTTATGACTTATATCTGCTTTTTCTTTATTTTTCCCAATCGTTTTTTGAAACAAAAGGAAAACTTCAGTTATGCATCTAATCTAAATCATTTGACAGTTGACTGTCATACTTTGTCCCTGATTTTGTATTCCTGTAAAAACTCATGTTAACCATCCTTAATTTCTTCATCTAAGAAGTATGTTTTGGTTTGATACTTCTTTTTTCTCTGAAATCCTTATGTGACTGAGTTCATGTTTACTTGCTCCTGCCGTTTGCACTTCTAATGCATTTCACCATCTATTTTTTTGACTTGTCCTGTGTTAGCCATATACACTGTTTGAGGAGACAATGTAGGAGGTATGGAGTCTTAAGATTCCCCAGACATGTTCTGTGCTACTTTTTCTCATTGCAAGCTTTAAAAAAACCTGTTTAAATATTCATGCCTGGCATCTGAAGCCTCCAGCACTGCTTTACACTGGGAATCCATTTATACCTATACTAAATTCAATTATTTGCGTGGTCATTGATCCCAGGCTACTCTATTATGTCTTGTATTGAGAAGCATGAGAGGCTTCTCAAGAGACATTGGAGCTCTTCCTTCTCTCAGTGGTTTGGGTTACTGGCACACCAAGTCATCTTGAAAGTAGTTTAGAGACTTTGTACTCTTTGTGGTCTGATTCTTGACTGTTAGCTGTAGGCAAAAATAAAAATCAGTTCCATTGTTGATATTTTGCAGCTCATGCTACTTTTGAAAATCAGTCCTGTGGTATTTTATGCTCTCAGACCTGCTGGTTGCCAGCAGTGCTACACAACTGTGTTTTTTAGCCTGTCTACACAAGAAGCTTCATTTATTTTGGAGATAAGATTGGTGCCTTATTTTTTTCAGAACACCTTCCCTCCCAGTAGCTTTTCACATTTTGACAAAATTAATTGCCGGCCACCCTGAAGACACTCCTGTAAGTTTTGTGGAAGCCGATGTAGAAAAAGAGTATATTAATATCTTTGGTAGGGAAAAGACTGTAGTGTGAACTATATATATCAAACAAAAGATGTAAATTCGTATCAAACCAGGCATCATTCTTTCTGCTTCTCAAGAAACAACTGACTTTTAAAACACTGAATCGTACAGTCCTTTCAGATGCAGTGCTGTTCCTCCCACTAGTTCCTTCTTTCGTGTCTTCTCAAAATATAATCTACTTCTCGAATGTAGTCTGTGTTGTGTTGCTCTAGATAGCTGTAAAGGATTGATCTCTGCAACATTCATCCACAGTCTCTAATAGGACAGAGAAATTAGTCATCAAGTAAACACAGGGATATATGGAATGTTTAGGCAAAGAAACCTAAAGTTTATTATCTACAGAAACTCTTTAAAAGCTCTCTAGCCTCAGTTACTCTGTGTTAATACCACATTTCTATCCAAGTCATTGCCAGGGGAACACTGCTTTTATGATTATTCTCAAAGATGTATTACTTCATGCAGGGTGTTCAGTATCATGACTGAACTTTGATTGTTCAATATCAAATATACCTGATAAGCTGGATATTGCAGTTTAAATGGGACGCTTTCTCCTGCAATGAATTGCACAAACATTGAAAGAACACTTTAGGATCGTGAAGGCAAGCAATAAGAAAATACTGGGATTAACTTGACTCTATAAATGCACTTCATGTGCTTGGTCTTTTTTCATCATGATTAGCTTTTTTTTGCTCACAAAACCCTGTTCTTCTTACCCACGGCACAGAGTACTTACTATGTATCCACTACTTGGGTAGTCGTTGTTTCCAGAATATTTGCCTCATTTTTTGCACAGGCAGGAGGGTGTATAGTGAATGAAGTGGTCAGGAAGAGAAGGGATGTTGGTTGTAAAAGAAAACACTGCTCTGTGACTTTGTATCACACTGTGCCCCTCTGTAATCCTGAAGAAATCACTTAAGTAAGATTTCTGATCAAATCAGTGGTTTCATGTTGATTATAATCTGAGACCTGTATGACAGAAAAGCTGTGCATAAAATAATAGTAATTTTAAAAAGCCAGGAAGAAATTAATATGATGTGTAAAAAGCAGTATTTCATTAGCTTTTGATAAATAAGGCAAATATTTGTTGAAAATTATTATGAACCAGAGTACGGCGCAGCTGCATCCTTGTCAAGAACCACCCAGTGCATGCAGTGAATGAGCGTCCTGCTCTCAAAAAGTGTATAATCATATAATTGAAGACTTGCGTACGGAAACTATACTGCAGAGCTATACTGCAAAGTTAAGTTGCATAAGTAATGATTTTGTAGTACTTTGTAATATGAGTATTCTTTTACCACTCTAATATTTAATTAACTTATAGAATTATTTATTTGGGTGAAAATAGTAAAAACTGCCAAGACACTGCTGAATTTTATCCTTTATAACATAAACATAAGCTTCAAATTGGATTGAAGTTAGGCTGATGTTTTCACGTGGGTCACTCTGTTTTCACTGTGACTTGTCCATCATAGAATGCGATAGTATTCTTGGAAACAAAACACCGAGTTTCTTGGAATACCTGACAAAAAATCCTTCCATTTTGACAACGTTACTATAGCTACCAGCTCAAGGATCTTTGGATCATTTTCAAAACCTTTGGCTTTGGCCTCTGAAGCTTGAAAAGAACAGTCTCAGCCAGTTCTTCTTTGAAGAACACAGAAGAGAAAACTCATCATAAAAGTAGTTTTTGGGGAAAAGACTAGTGTCCTGCCAGTGTAGTCTTATTAACTGATGGGTGATTAGAATGAAAAGTCTTTGAGAGAGAAGTTTTCTATAAGCAAGGCGACATATATATATATTTTTTCAGTGCAACAGATGCTATGATAAGGTTCAGTAATGTTGACTTTTCTTCATTGTAGATAATAATAGCTCTAGATTTAGTCACTTTGTCTGACAGCATATGTTGGTATCACTGTGACAAGAGTTTGCTAATGAAGTGGTTCTTTTGGTTGGCTTTGTGAGAGATCTGCTTCATATTCCAGCTAGAAACATTTACGTCGGAAATGAAAATTTAAAATAATGTCCTAATCTAGATTTTGTTTGGCTCCATTTTTCATTTTCTCATCCTTTAACTTTCATTGGTGAAGTAATAGCAGGTGATGTCTAGCAGTATGATGACTGCATGTTTCCAAAAGATTTCAGATACCAGACTGATACATGACTGGGATGCGGTAGGTTGGCAAATGCACAATGTGATGCTGAGCTGTTTTGAAAGTGTGAGCCTACCCTGCTAGTTGAGGTATATGGGATATTTGCACACTTTGGGTCTATGAGTGCTGCTGCTTTTTTAAATGAGCAAGGGAATTATTGTAAAAGCAAAAAACCTGTTGCCTCCTTTTTCTTTGAGCTAAGCACATACTTTGACACATCTCCCAGAACAGGAGAATTGCTCTCAAACTCAGATTGTTGCTTACCTAGTCTCAACTCACTTTTTAAATTGATCTGGCAATGGATCAGTGGAATGAGAAATTTATGATTCATAAGACCTTTTGTACCTTGGCTTAATGTTTTTTAATGGTGGACAAGTGATGGGCCAAAGCTTTTGACAGTTTCCTGTCAAATATTTGTTTGAGACTACTACTTCTGGTCTGCTGGCTAGTTCTCATAAACCTTTAATGGCCTTTGCCAAAATAATTTCTATAATGCATTCTAAATAGAATGATGTCATGCAGTTCCATTAAGGGAAATACCCACAGCTGAGTGCGTCAATCTATTTAATCTAATGTGGTGTCATTAACTGGTTGTATTAATTGAGTTGAACAAAATACATATAGTTCCTAGATTGTCAAAATGTCTGCCTATACTACACACTTGTGCTGAGTATTCCAATTAGTAGATTTTTAATAAATAATCTATTAAGGAGTCAGGCTCTTCCTCAGTTAATGTAACCTCTTGGAAAATGTTGTAACTACCAGTATCCTGAGTAAAGATATTACCATCTAATCCTTCAGTTCCTGGGCTTCTGAGAAACCAGGCACAGCATAGTGTCCAAAAGGGATACATTAATCAAAGAAACAGAACTCCTGAAGTAAAACACTTCTGTGAAAACATACCCCATCACCTCTTGCAAATTTGAACCATGTATGTGAGTTGTGTCACTGGAGGAATAGAAGAGGCAAAAATACAGTTAAAGATATATTTGTACCTTTGTGCCTTGCAGTACACCTGAAAAAATGGGGACCAGTGTGGATTTGAGGACACACATGGGCTACGACTAAGCAGTTAAATCCAGTTTAGGGAGTTAAAGTTGGAGTGATTATGAACTGAATTTTCTTTTAGTTGGGTTGTGTCATGTGTGCAACACTATCTATATTTATTTTTTTTAAAGATATGTATCACTGAAATACATCAAATAACATAGTATGTGTTTATGTGTGCCTTCCAGTGTGTAAGTTCAAAGCACATAAAAGATGTGCTGTCCGAGCAACGAATAACTGCAAATGGACTACATTAGCTTCAATTGGAAAAGATATCATTGAAGATGAAGATGGTGTAAGTACTATTCATATATGCAGGATTTTCCAAAGCTCTTTCTTCTTGATGGGAAAAAGGGAGGCTAAGCATAGACATATTGCCATGTGAACCAGTGAAGTTAATGGTAGGTGGCTATATTCCTGAACACTTTTCAAAGATTAACATGGTATTTAGACAAAAGTTATATTCCTATCTCACAAGACAAGTTTAGTATCTGTGGGCACTAGATAGCAACCATGTTATAAGATTTTAAAGGCCACATGCAGAGAAACCCAGAAGCTATAAAACTGCTCCCAGGAGTTCCTACTGCTCTTAAGCAAAGGTGGTATTTTATACTGTTGCCATGCGGTTTTGGCCACCTATTTTGTGTCGTCATTACCGATGGCTGTTCCCGGGAGGCCTCTTTGGAATTCACTGTCATGTGGGGTTTTTTTCCTGGTGAAAGCAGGAATTTTAAGATTACCAGGAGAAATGCTAAAAGCTTTTCAGAAATTTTTTTTTATGGGCTGTTTTTACAAACAACTGCATATGTGCCACTGGTGTGAAACTTCTTCCTAGCAAGTTAGTATAAAGTTGAACACCTATGAGTGTACTGAGCTGCCCGTGGTATTAATGGGACAAAGAGTGTACTAAGTAAAGCTTTGCACTGCATTTAGGGACTGCTTCATAGAGCTATGACTTACCATCCGTGGTGAAGGGGTAAAGCCAGAGAGGTGTTCTGCTATCCTGCCTATTCTGAATTCTAGTTATTTTAATTGGGTTTTGTCATGTAGTCAACATAAGTCCTTTTTTATATTATGGAGTCTCTGGACTTAACTGCCCCTTTATTTTGCGGTTAGTTGCTACCGTAGTACCATGAACAGTTGAATGAGATGTGTCTCCCTTCTTCAGCTGTCATATTTTCTGCCTAGCATGTGAAACACCAGCATAGGCCACATTTATAGCTGCAGTCTTGTGAGCATCAATGTCACTTACCCTGGTCAGCTATACCTGCATCTTTGATGATGATGAGCTGTGGGAAATACTTGAAATAAATACACCTACATTAAGAGACAAAAGCCTCTAACTTCTGAGTATTTAACTTGTATGACTGCTTCTTCACAGATAGCTATGCCTCACCAGTGGTTAGAGGGAAACCTACCAGTCAGTGCTAAGTGCGCAGTCTGCGACAAGACTTGTGGCAGTGTCCTACGCCTGCAAGATTGGAAGTGCCTTTGGTGTAAAGCTATGGTGGGTGCAGTGAACTACGTCCAAGTGTTTAAGATTTTGCCAGCTTTATTGCTTTATTTTTATTTTCTCATTTCATAACCTGCTTTTGGATTAACTGGGAGTAGACAGTTTGTGCAAACTCAGGTCTTTCTAATGTTCCCAATTTCTTGTGACTGTCCTACATGTCTCAGTTGTTTTTTAATGCTACCACAGATGCAGCTTTGCTTTAATAGGTGTTGGTATCCAGTGTGTTTTCTCTGCCTTCTGCTAACTGATAACTGAAGGTTTGGATGCCTGTTCTATATGCCTGCTAATCTTATGTTACTTTTTTGTCTCTTACTGTAGATATTGCTGTAATAGTATTTTAGTAACATAATATTTATTGATATTAAAGTAGTAATATTTTATTACTGCATAATCTTGAAGTTCACTTCTTCAGGACATTCTGTAGGTTGCTGATTGAAATTCTATAACATACTATTGCTGTTTCCCCACACCACAGTTTTCTCTTAGTTTAAGTTGCCTATAAAGACAGGTTTCATATGCGAGGGTACAGAAGTGGAAAATCAGCAGCTTTTTTGTTGTTGAAGCTCTTGGCATATATTTGTCTGGGGCTTTGCATGCAGGCAGTTGGAAATGATTGGCATCTCCAGAGGCAATTTGAAATTTAGGTGAAGTGCAGCCTATCTTTCCAATAACTGTGGAAGAGAGTTCTATAATGCACAGTTTATGGGACCCACCTTTGACAGGTTGGTCTAGCTTGGTGGGTTTGCTAGCTTTATTGAAGATAGGTCTTCTAGAAGAGCCAGGTGGACCAGACACATACAGAACTACTGCTTTGCATGTGTGCAGTGTGCCTGCTGCCCTTAGCACAGATGTTGGCTGCTGGGAACTTGGCCCTCCCTTGCTCATGGATGGAGGTAGATGACTCCCTTGAAAGGATTATTCATGTCTACTACAGGAGTAGCTGGCAGTGATGTACTCCAAATTTATATTTCATGGAACAAGTAACAAGCCTTTGAGGATGAACACTGTCATGACTTTTTTCCCAGTTTTCTCCTCTTCCCTCTACACCTAAATGTTACATATTAGCCCATTTTTTTACATAGGTATTATGGAATTTATACTTTCACCCTGTAATTCCACTGTAGGGAAGTAATTTTTTGTTTCTTTTGTAGGTTCACACTGCATGTAAAGATCTTTATCCTCGTAAATGTCCACTTGGTCAATGTAAGGTATCGATCATACCACCAACAGCACTAAACAGTATAGACTCTGATGGTACGTAGTATTGCAGTGTGTCGAGTGGTAGCTCTGGACTTGCGGAGACTGCACTTAAAGGCAGGGAGTGGATTTCATAAGGAATATCATGAAATCTTAACAGCTTTAATTTTATGGTTTGTGTTGATGACAAGTGTAGACCAAAAACTTTATAAAAATGTAAAAAATTTTACTGTATGAAGTTAGCAAAAGTGATTGTTTATGCTCTATATATTCACTCTGTTTACTTGCTATGTGGTGTCTTAGACCAGAACATCATGCTCCTATTTATCATTTATTTTAGGAAGATTGTTCCGTACGTGAAATTATTTTTATTGGCATTTAAATAAATTAATCAAACCTTATTTTGAATTGCACATTATGGTAATGTGGATTTAAATTAGCATCCTTTAATGCCATTCTTTTTATTTGTAGCTTTAGTTATTTTTTTAGTAATTGAAAACAATACTGTTACTTTAACTTTGCCTGAATCAAATGTCAAAGCCTGTATCTTCAATGTCTGATTTTGAAGTGTTGCTGAGAAACCACTGCTTCTATAGACTGGTTATGTTAGGGGCAACAGTGTCCATTAGTACGACTTATTGAGGACACTATAAAAATACTGCAGTAATTAGTTAAGACCTGCATTGACTTTTACTAAGTTTTGAATCACAGCTGAAAGCCTGTTGTTCAGTGATTCTATTCTAATTAATAGTATAACTTCATCCTGGAATAAAAAGTTCTCATGCAAGGTCTCACCTGGAGCAACTGAATAGAGTAACTTTTAAAATCTGTGAGTACTCTTAGAAAGCTCATACAGATGTGAATGATCCAGATCAACCCAGTAAGGTTAAAGAAAAATCAGAATCAAAACCAAACACTTATAACTGAAATATATATTTACTTATGTGATAATCTGTGAAGGTGAGATTTGGGAAGTATTCTAAAAGGCTAATAAACTTTTTCACTGTGGAAAAACAATAAAGCTATTGTCTTCAGGATTTTACTAAATTTAGGCACTGAAAATACTGGAAAGAAAAAAATCTTTTTAGTAAATCTTTAACAATTATGTTTTTCTTGCAGGGCTAATATTCAGTTTAGAGTTTACATCATGCATGATAAAATGTACTCCTTTTGTCCTTCATCCCTTTCTTCCTCTTTCCCATGATTTCTTTTTATGTTGCTCATATTAGAAAGCTTTATTTATATCATTCTTTCTAACTGTGTTCACAGGTTTCTGGAAAGCCACATGCCCGCCATCCTGTGCCAGTCCTCTTTTAGTTTTTGTTAACTCAAAGAGTGGAGACAATCAGGGAGTAAAGTTTCTTCGGCGATTCAAACAGTCGTTAAATCCAGCTCAGGTGTTCGATTTAATGAATGGAGGACCTCACTTAGGGTAATGACCTTGGAAATCTGAAGCAATCCTTTCTGCAAGGGAATTTAGTGCAAAGTATAGTGTTGTGTTATCCCTGCATTACTAAAATTCAAAACCAAAACCTATCAGCCCAAGTGTTGTAGTGGCTTTTTGGCTGGCTTTGACTTCTATTAACTGGTAAGACTCAAAACCATTACAGATGTTGAGATGCTTTCCTGAATCTGAATTCCTGAATCTGGGCCTTTATGTACAGTTGTCCAGCTGCTTTTCTTACATATCATATGCGTAATTCAGATATTCCTGTGAATTTGTTGTGGACAGATATGGAATAAAACTGTTGTCTAAATGTACTCTGTATTTTTTTGAAATTCTGAACACAAATGCCAGTGGGGGTGTTCTCAGTGGGTGATGGACAGGTACAGTAAAACTTTTGTCATCTGAAAACTACAGTCAAAATATAGTTTAGGCAACATATGCAAATGGTCAAGAAAATTAGCATCTCACAGAATTTGGAGCAAGAACACAATTAAAACCATCAGGCATTCCCCAAAACCTAAGGGTTGATTGTTGGGGAGATAGGGCTGAAATTTGCATAGTGGTGGCCACAACCCAAGCATCTTTGCACATTCATAAAGATTAAATTCATGCACATTTTTCTGCTACCTAACTTAATTCCACTTAGATGTAGCACTGTGATTGAATGGCCTATTAATATCAGTTACAGGAAATAGAAACACTAACTTTTGTACTCTTGCAGAATTGTGCTTGTGTGCTGTAAGTGTAGATGATACATGCACAAAAATTCAGTTCAACAGTAGGCAAATAATACAGATATAATGGAACACAGCCGTGGAGTTTTGTACTCAATACTGTGTTACAGACAGGTTATATTAACTCTTTAAGTTGTAATTAAAGACTTACGACTGATAATCTGAATTTAATCTGAATCCCTTTTAGCTAACATTTTGTACGTGTAATTAAATTGACAGTAAAAAGTTCATCTAAATTGGAGAGACAATTTATGAGAGAGGACAGCGTGAAAAATATGTCTGTCTGCTTGCAAGTTCTCTTGTTTCATATAGTTGTACCTAAGAGCAGCAGCATGGTTCAAGATGTTCACTTTGGTTTTTAACCTATGATTATAGGTCAGCTTGGTTGCTTTTAAGTATTTTTCCAAACAGTTTCCAAAGAGAGATCCTTAGCAGTTTTTCTATCAGGTTGTTCTGATGTATTCTTTTTTCCTAGATGATCTAGGATGATCTTTTTCCTAGGTGATCTTGAGCCAGTGTATATCTAAGTGTTTTCTCCCTGTTCTCAGGGTAGGAGAAATTGTTTTGGTATCAACATTTTTTTCCTTGAATATCTGCATCTTTTTTTCTGAATAGATATCTGCCTATCATATAGAAGTGACATTTTCTTAGAAAAATATAAATGATTAAAATATTTGTGATCTAAATATGTTGCTTTATAGAAATAATTGAGAGATTATACATATTCTGGAAAATAACATGCATTAAGAATAAATGTCTTTGGTTTTATTATTTTAAGAGTTTATACTTTATAAATCTTTTGTTTTGTTGGTGTTTCCTTAAGTTTATATCATTGTTGTTTTTACTTATTGGCTGTTTCTTCACATCTCATTCCACTTTCCTCTGTGTCTCACCTTTCCTCTTGTTCTGTCTCTCTTGTCCTTTTCTGTACTGCCCAAGTGTTGCATCCTGGAGGTGCTGCAAGTGAGAGAACAGGAGGAAGTGAAAGCAGGATATGGCTTTAAGGACCTAATATTAAATACTTGTCTTATTTGTCTTATGTTGTTGTGATCACTTTATGTATAGCAGTTGCCTCCAACAGTCCTCGCATTTAGTTAGTCATGTGTTGGCAAAGTCCACCTGTATTACGGAGCATATCCTGTTGTTGTGTGCTTACCTCTTCTGAAAATTCCCCATTGGTGCCTTGTGCTTCTGGCTGAAGTGAGAAGCACAGAGAAGTTGCAATTTCACAGCTCAGGTTTAAAAAAAAAATTCATAAACCTAAGAATGTAACATTAATAAAATCCTGAAAACAATATCAAGGGAATATTTTTAAGTAAAACTTGGCATGTTATTTATCAGAAATGTCAGTATAAGTGGAATATACAGCAATAGTTGGGATGCAAATAGGTTTAATTAAGTAGATGGTTGTATCCACATACCCCAGAGCAGCGAAAGGACCACATTTTCATGTAACAGTTGTTAATGAATATGACTGCTCTCTCAGTAACAGATGTTACTGGCTCTAAGAAGCTGTATTTTCTCTGCAGTTTGCGGTTATTTCAGAAGTTTGACAACTTCAGGATTCTTGTGTGTGGCGGCGATGGAAGCGTGGGTTGGGTCTTGTCAGAGATTGATAAGCTCAGCTTGCACAAGCAGGCAAGTGTGTATGGTTATTTTCCTTGACTATACTGACCAGCCATAATTTTGTATGGTTACTTTTCCTTGACTTGGTTCTTCGTCATATCTGTATATGGTCCAGACTCAATTATTACTGTTAAATGAAAATATTCACTGGTGTAAACTGGGCAAGTTGTGTTGGGATTGTACAATTGAATTTACAAGCTTTAGACATCAGCTATATAATTAAACATTTGTTGCTTGGAGTAACAAGCATTTGTGAGAGTTTGTACTTTTTCTCTTTAGTTTTCACTAGTAGATTTGCTCCTGTGTTGTGTTTCAGTGTCAGTTAGGAGTGCTACCCCTTGGTACTGGAAATGACCTTGCTCGTGTCCTTGGTTGGGGAGGATCCTGTGATGATGATACACAACTTCCTCAGATTTTGGAAAAACTAGAACGAGCCAGCACAAAAATGTTAGACAGGTAAACTTGAATGTGCATATACCTGATTTACTGTGGGATTCAAATTGTATTTGTTTGGGTGTCTGATGGCCTAAATCTCTTAGAGACTTAGACTTCAGTGGTTTGGGTTTTTAGGGTGCAGATCATAATCATTAGGGAAGCTGAAATAGTAGAAAGGACAGCTCTTCAATGTCATTTTTAAACTGAAGAGTCAGAGGGAGGAGTGGTGAGTGAAAGTGGGAAGCGTGTTGTCCAAAGATGAACAAAAGGTGACAGTTGATTGCATAACTGATGAAGCTGCATAACTGCCTGTTACAAGAAGCTGTAAGCATTAAGAAATTGTATTGATTCAAAACCGTTTGAGGCAGTTTTATGGATTCCATGCACGTTATTAAGTGCCATTAAAAGTAACATCTTTATTTAGGAGAGAGACCACTGAGCAATCTTTCCTTGGATATGAGGGGAAGAGGGACCATGTGCTTTCACCCTTCATATAATTTTCTGAGGCATCAGCTGTGGACAAGATGCTGCCTGCATCTTTGGCTTGATCTACTACTAATATTTCTGGGTTTTCAGTCAAAACCAAGAGATCTTTCCGTTCCTTTTGTGTGGTTTCCATCCATTAAGCAAAAGAGCAATCCCCATTTAAGAGAAGTCAGAGAGGATGATGGTCACGTTGTTCCAATGAATGTTTAACACTGTTATGAGAAGAGTATTTCTTACTCTATTCCTTTCTCTTCTGAGTGTTTCTGTGCTTGCTGTAATTACAAACACGTGAATGTCATTAAAGGTGATTTCATTTTAGAGTTTTTAATATGAAATAGAGAAACAAGTCCTTTTTCGCAGATTGTTTGCTGGTTTTACAGCAAAGTATGTAGAGAATTGCTTGTTACTGATCCTTAGAAATAATTGTTGGCCTGGGCATTGTGAAAGACTAATAAATTAAATCATGTTTGCCTTTGTCTGTAGTGAAAAAAAAGCTCAGTTTCCTTTTTTGCTCAAATTTCAGTAGTCTTGCTCCCAAGGCCATCTTCAGTGATCACTTGTTCTTTTCAGCAGGCTTTGATGGATGTTGCCATTAGCAGTTTCATACTATCTATGCTGAAAAGTACTGTCCTTTATCAGGGGAAAATATATATATGTCAATGGAGATAGTGCACCATTTGCTTTGTTCTCATGTCTGCCTTCCCTAGTTGAGATGAAAAGCTAATGTAACCTCAGAACTTTTTCTTTAGAAACATGTCTATTTTCCTTTAACTTCAATAGTTAATTTCCACAAATTCTTTTATATTATGAATGTTTTATTGCAAAATTTGTTGCCTGCATTGAATATCCATTGATTTGCTCACAAATAAGGCTCATCATCAAATCACTAACAAATAATGTGAGCAATAAAGGTAATTGTTACCATTAATCTCAATTATTTTACCCATATACAATTAGCTTACAATTAAATATCAGGCTGCTTTTTTTTTTTTTTTTTTTTTAACAGATATTCTGTGGAGTGCCAATGAATTTTCTTTTTGTTATGTTGGAGAAAGGATAAAATTAATGATCTGGAAACTTAAAAGCTGTTGTTTCTTTCAGGTGGAGTATAATGTCATATGAACTGAAATTACCAGCGAAGCCTTCTATACTTCCAGTGACTGCAGAAGAGTCAGAGGAGTGCCAGGTGGATTTTTACTTTTGGTTTCTTGTTTTGAATATTAAAAAAAGTGGTGCATAAAATACAGTATGCAGATAAGGTCTGCATTGCCAGCTGCATGTCCTTGTAATAGATCTGAAATGGAAATTCTGCTGGGTTTGGAGACGTTTAAGCTTACTGTTTTCTGTTAAACAGTGGGAATGTGGGGAGATTGAAGTCTTTTTTCTCTCTGTTTTCAGATATCAGCTTATGAGGACTCAGTTGCTGCTCATCTTGCAAAAATTCTCAATTCTGATCAGCACTCTGTTGTCATATCATCTGCCAAGTGAGTTGATCCGTTTTATGTACCATGTGTGGAATAAATCCCCTGTGTAACATCATCACTATAATAACCTTCTGTCTAAGCCTGATTATATTATGTCTGGCCCAACTGGCTTGCCTTAATCTATCTTGATTTATACCTTTTAGTGTGGGTGTTCTTTTTCTGCAAAATTTTTATACGGCACAATAGTAATGGATAGCTTTATACTAAACACATCAACATTTAAAAAATCACGTAATAAAAAGTGATTTTAAATCACTCCACATCACATGCAGCTTATATATGAAACTTGCTGTTACTAATGCAAATATTTGATTGCTTCACATTACATTTCTTGTGTTTTGCTTTATGAATAGCTTTATCTATATATTTAAGATGACAAACAGCTTCAACGTGAAGAAGAACTTCAGGCTAGGTAGCTTTGTCATAGCTGTGTCAATTTAATCAATAGTGATCTCAGACAAAAGGGTTGTTTTCCCCAAATTGAAACACTTAAAAATGAAAAATAATTACTTGGCACATTATGGATATCATCTGAGATCAGAAGTATTCTGTGTATACCTTCACTGTGCAGATCTGATCCTAAAATAAGTCTGATTGAAAAGGCAAATGTGGAGTATAGACTTTGAAATAAAAACCGTGGCGATGTTGCTGTTACGTGGGGCTGGAAGAGCATTATTAAAGGTCCCTGGTTCAAAACTGACTCCAAGGTTTGCAATTGTTCAGGGGACTGGAGCATCTCCCATATGAGGACAGGCTGAGAAAGCTGGGTCTGTTTAGCCTGGAGAAGAGAAGGCTGCGTGGAGACCTCATAGCAGCCTTCCA
>JBCJKH010031207.1:0-11951 GCA_039877255.1 Loriculus beryllinus | reverse complement strand
AGATGTTATAGCCTTTTTTTGTGGTGTTAGTGGCTTCTTTACAATTATGATCTTAATTGAATAAGATACTATAATGCCTTATAGACAACTGTTGGCACAAAGCACGAAGACTAAAGGTGCTGGGAGATTTGGCTGCTGGACTGTGCTACCTTCCTCTCACTTGTATTGTTTAAACTTAGTGCTGAACAAGCACAAGACAGTGTCATGTGTTGCTCTGAGTGCCTCTGCTTACAAGTGGAGTTGTTAGCCACTGTATACATGCTAGCTCTTTCGGGCTGATATACAAGCTCTTGTTTATGTTAATGCTTTTGCAGTTGGAGGAAGCGTTGTTGTAGAAGATCAGCCAGATGTGAGTGCAGTATTGTCTGCCTACAATCAACAGGGAGACCCGACTCTGTATGAGGAATACTACAGTGGATTAAAACACTTCATAGAGTGCTCTCTGGACTGTCATCGAGCGGAATTGTCTCAGCTGTTTTATCCTCTCTTTGTGCACATGTACTTGGAACTGGTCTACAATCAACATGAGAGTGAAGCAAAGTCTTTTTTTGAAAGGTAATCTGTAGTAACGGTACCATGGATTATAGTAACTGTTCTTAAATCCTTTTGCAATCTTCTGTCTCAGAAAGATCATGCTTTTGAACTATCCATGAGCATACTTTGAACCATCTTTATGGTGAGCTGATGAGCTCTGTGCTGCAAAAGTATCAATAAAGAGATACTTCTTTAGGGAAAGAGTGTGGGATCATTTTTTAGCACTGGAAAATTTTACTGAGATGCCAAAGTAATGTACGCTATACATATGGCTAATGTCATAACGTGTTTATTGAAATTCTTCAAGTAAGAGTAAAGGACTAAATTTGTGGCTAATCTACAATTTTCTGTGCTTTTACTGTGGTTCACTTCTTTATTACTTGAGAAGAAAATGAAATTTGTTTTCTGGATTCAGACCAATTTTGAAATGTTTCAATCTGAATTGATAACTTTGTCTCCCTCCAGTATGGTCAGCAAAAATGGTGCTGTAAATAGTTAAAATGTTCCTTGCCACAACTATTTTATAACATGGTTTGAGTAAAAATGGAAAACTCTAGACATATGTTAGCTATTAGGTAATACAAGTGGAGAGTGAGAAAAACATACGCTGTAAAATGTGTGTATTCATATACTGAATCAGATATAAATACATTCAAGTAGTCTTGCATAATAAAAAATGCCCTGTACTTTATGATGCCACAAATTAAGGTTTCATTTCTCTAAATAAACGTGTCAGTGTAACTGTTTACTTCAGGCGAGAGCCCTTTGGACATATGAAGTTGTGAGGTTCCATTTGTGTGTTTTCTTCATCTTGTTTTTTAACTGTTGAAATGCTCTTACTGTATACAGTAAGTCACTCGTGTATCTTCCCCAGGATGCAATTTATTTTGGCAGAAAATAATCTCTTGTAGTCAGTAGCTCCCTAAAGGTCCTTACATACATGTTTCATGTTAAACTAATCTAAGGAAGTATGCATTTAGGAGATAATGTTTTGGTAATAAATCTTAAATTGTTTCAATAGATTTCATGGGGATCAGGAGTGCTATTACCAGGATGACCTGCGTGTGTTATCCAGTTTAACCAAAAAAGAACATATGAAAGGTAACGAGACCATGCTGGATTTCCGAACAAGCAAGTTTGTGCTGCGCATTTCCCGTGACTCTTACCAACTCTTGAAGAGGCATCTTCAGGAAAAGCAGAACAATCAGATCTGGAACATTGTTCAGGAGCATCTTTACATTGATATCTTTGATGGAATGCCTCGCAGTAAACAACAGATAGATGCTATGGTTGGAAGCTTGGCTGGGGAGGCAAAACGAGAGGCTAATAAGGCAAAGGTAGGAGGCAAAGATTGATGCACTTTTATAATTGAACAATTCTCCCTAGTTTTTACCTTAGTACAGACTGATAACTGTCATTTGAGATCTTAAAAAAAAGCATAAACAGAAGGAAGGATACTGTTGTCTGTATCAGACAACTGTACAGATGCTTGTCAGTATCAACAGGATGTGTCACCTTAGAAGATACTGTTAAACCCTTTTGAGAGACAATGTTGTGTTCAGCCCACTGAACTAAACTCGAGCTAACTCATAAATTACTCTGTGGTTATAAAATGGATACCTCACTATTTGGCTTTCTCTTGTACAACAGATGTAATTCTTACTGTCGGTTGATACTACAGGGTATGTTTGTGTAGATCTTAAGAGCATAGTAGTACAGTACTCTATACATAAATTAAGTAAACTGTAGGGATTATGCTGTAAGGAAGTGTGAAGAGATGGTGGGAGAACTTACAGTTGTCCAGATCAGTCGCTGAATAAAACAACAGAATGTGTACTACATTTGTTATGGACTAACCTGTAATGTATTCAGTAATATTAAACATAGCACTTTTAAAGTGCTTGGACTATTACATTGAAAACTTTTCACTAAAAAGAAAATAATACTTCTCAGTAAGAAAAGCAATAACTGTTTTCTGTTGTGTGTTTTATTGGCTTCCAGGTTTTCTTTGGCTTATTGAAGGAACCAGAGTTTGATGTTCCTTTGGATGATGAAGATGAAGAAGGAGAAAATGAGGAGGGAAAGCCAAAGAAGAAAAAACCTAAAAAAGACAGTGTAGGGTCAAAAAGTAAAAAACAGGATCCTAATGCTCCTCCCCAAAACAGGTACCAAGGGAATGATGTGTAGAGAAGTCCTGTTAAATCCAGTCATGTCATGCCCAACCTACATCGCTGCTCACATGACATTTTTAGCATTTTGGCCATTTCAGCCCTACACAGCTTTAGCCGTAAGACTTCTAAGGGAGGTAATGGAAAGCTTAGCATATCACCCTCTGTCTTTACCCTTCAAGGCAATATGAATTTCCCTTGATAATATTTTACTCTGTTATCCACTTAACTTTTCAGGTTGTACTCAATTGTTTATCTCGTTCCACTGTCTCTTTGAAAGTCTTAAAGCTAACGGCTTTCTCTGATCAGTTAATCTACATGGTCTTTATTTTATTCTAATGCTTGTTTTGTATTTGAATACTGAGGTGTAGAGTTGCATGCAAGGGTTTTGCTTTCTGTGTTTTGATTAATGATACGGAAGGTGCTTTTAGTTTGTAAAAATATGTGCTTGTAGAATTCCTCTGCCTGAACTGAAAGACTCTGACAAGCTAGATAAAGTCATGAATATGAAGGAAGCTGCACGACGTGTGCGTCTTGGCCCAGAGTGTCTGCCCTCCATCTGTTTCTACACATTCCTTAATGCTTACCAGGTTGGTAAAAGAAGAGTTTGGGCAATTGGGAAAAGGGAATAAAAATTATAGATACTGCTGTTAACAAAGAAAGAGGACTTGGCATCCTGGCAAGGGTTGTTGGAGTATTTGGAATAACTGTTGTAAAGTTGGTGTTCCAAAACTTCAGTAGTTCTCTTTAGAGACTCCTTAAACTATATAATTTCCATGTTCCTTGATTTTGCTCTGATTTTATCATAATTCCTGCTTTTGTTTTTCCTGTGGGCCGTGAATGTGTTCTGCAGCATGTAGCTGTTTTGCACCAGAATGCTGGATAATAGCACTGTTTTGTCACTATTAGCTCTGCTTCATTCGTACAGTTCAGATATGCTTCATTCAGTTTTATTTTTAATGGCACAAGAATGGCACATATGTTTATGTCAGTCCTAAAATAGTCCCCTTTTATTCTTGTAAATAAGTAAAGTTAATTTTCTTAATAGTACTTAGGATTTTGTAATATTTGAAATTCATCATGAAAAATACAAACAATATAAAAGGATATTTTGTGTTTAGGGTCTGACTGCAGTGGATATCACAGATGACTCTAGCATGATTGTAGGAGGCTTTGCTGATTCTACTGTCAGAGTGTGGTCTGTGACTCCAAAAAAGCTACGTAGCGTGAAAACAGCAGCAGGTAAGACAGACCCTAACACTGAATATGAGAATGCATTACTTGTGACAGCTGTGTTTTGCACGAACAGAGAAAGATACCTATGTCAGGAGAGTTGTCTTCAGCAGTTAGATGCTTTGACTTTGAAGAAACTGTATGTGCACAGGTATATTGGATCACATTTTATGTACTACCATTAGAAACGTTTGTAAAGGAATGTGAAGTCTGGTTGTGTACACCTGGTGTGAGGTGGTCGGTGCATACAGTTTGGAACCGACCATCTTGCTTCTGAACTGGATGATAACTACAGGGTGTAATAGGTGATCTAGGGGAGAGTAGAGGTACTCTGGGGGAAATTATGTGAGAGAACTCTGAGAAGGATGGAGGAGAATGTCCTGTAGCTCAGAACCTACACAAATTCGGGCTGCTTTAATTTTGCTGTTTATGTAACAATATGTTGCAGTTGAAGCTAGATGCCACACAGACATTTCTTAACCTTGATGTTTACCTGAGATAGGGTCATGATGTTCAGGAAATAGTAGCCTCACAGACTAAAAGCTATTTTGTGTGTAGTGTGCAGCTGTCAAAACAGGTCTGTAAAGAACGCTTGTGGCATATTAATTTCCTGGGCAAAGGCATGAAAAATTGGCATCTCTATAAAGAAGATGTTACTGTGTTTGGAGGCTGAACAATGTATGAAGAATAACATGTCAGGATTAACTTACTTTAGCTCAGTTAGGACTTAAGGAAGAGTGATTATTATGTAGAGTGTTATTTTCACCTTTTACAATGGTAAAAACATTTCAAATGCCATTGCATGTTTCAAACTCACCAATTCCCATGTACTTTTAGAGAGAATATTATTTGTTTTCTGTTCACGGTATTTATCTTTGAACTTCTGACAGTTACTATGATACACGAACTTTGCTATATTGCAGACCTTAGTCTCATCGACAAAGAATCAGACGATGTCTTGGAGAGGATCATGGATGAGAAAACAGCAAGTGAGTTGAAGATTTTATATGGTCACAGTGGACCTGTCTATGGCACCAGCTTCAGTCCTGATAGGTAAAAGAAGTTTACAAGCTAATTAATTTGCTTATCTTGAATTTTGATTGTATGATACTGAATGCAAACATGTTCTTCATGTGGCTTTTTCCAGATAGTTAAAGAAATTCTTGTTTATGCAGCTTATAAGAAACTCTGAATGTAAGTGTTCATTATGCTCAGGTATCGAGCACTGTCAGCTGTTGCTGAAATCCACTGGAGCTGAGGATGCCAACACCTTTTCTGAGGTTTAGGACTTTGATGGCAAAATAGACCATCTTTTTGCAAACTGTTTTAAGTTGGGCTTGAACTAACTGAATTGTAGAGAAGAACAACTACAGCAATGATTTCACTTACAGTATTGCAGAACATAAAGCCAGACTGAGTAGTATCATTGCATTTCTTCAAGTTTCTCATATTCTACTGAGACTTAATTTTCAAAATTTATTGAATGGTATCTTTAAAAGAATAGGTTTAAAACCATTACGTCATTATGAATGTCTGGACAGTAGAAAGGAATTTTTAAGTGTCTGAAGTTTTGCTTTTGCATGTGTCTAGTCAGGAAACACCCATCCCAGAAACACAGCTGAGAAGTGAACTTTGTGTGGAACATGAATATAGAGTCTGGAATTGGGAATGTGAGCATTACATGAATTTTCTTTCAGGGATTCCTGAAATTTTGTTTGGAGTGACATTAAAAGATTTTAGGGTTTTTTTTCACTAACATAGCATAGCAGTGTGCTAGTTATTTTTTTCATATACCTGGCATTCCTGAGTAAAGAACAGCTCTGTGTGCTGGGGTTTTATTCATTTGCCTATTTGTGTGGGTTTTTGGTTTGTTTTTTTTGCCCATAAGCATTGCTGTGTAATCAAAATTAGTCATCAACATCCAGTTGTATTTCTTTTTTGCATAAGGACTGAGGACAGGATTCTGCTTGCATCAGTTATTGTTGCTTACCCCATCAAAATGCTGATTTATATGTGACATGCTAAACAGATGCTGCTCAGGGGACATAGACATCTCACAGTGTTCTTGCAAAGGTTATACAGTCTGTGTGCAAGTCTGATATGTAATAATGCTATACTTTCTCCTGTGACAGGAACTATCTCTTGTCCTGTTCTGAGGATGGCACTGTCAGATTGTGGAGTCTCCAAACATTCACATGTTTGGTGGGATATAAAGGACACAACTACCCAGTATGGGATACACAATTCTCTCCTTATGGTTATTACTTCGTGTCAGGGGGACATGACAGAGTGGCTCGGTAAGAAGCTGGATGGGTTTTTACTTGTCTGGATTGGTTTGTGGAGGAAAGTGAAAGTGATTACTTGATATAATCTAGCCTGCCCTAATACTAGAAATACGTTTTATTTCATGTCAATTAAAATACTGAACAAATGTTTTAATGTATGTTGTTTTTTCAACACACATCAGATTATCTGACAACTAAAGAGATGGTGTTTCTCTTATGTGACTATCTGATTAGAAGTATTCTCTTCTGGTTTGTTTAACAACTTGACAGAATATTCTTTATTTCTCCCTTTGGAAAAGTATGTTTGGAAAAGTACACTTTTCTAAACCAGATCATGCTAATTCAATAAACCGAACAGTAAGAAACCACTTCTTTTTATTCCTCAGTGGTTTGGGTTGGAAGGGACCTTTAAAGGTCTTTTAGTCCAACCTCCCTGCAATGGGCAGGGCCATCTTCAACTAAACCAGGCTGCTCAGAGCCCTTTCCAACCTGATACTGAATGTTTTGAGGGACATCTACCACTTCTCTGGGCAATCTGTTCCAGTGTTTCACCACTCTCATTGTAAAAATTTCCTCTTTATATCTATTCTAGGTCTCTTTTAGTTTAAAATCATTACCTCTTGTCTTACTGCAGCAGGCCCTGATAAAAGTTTGTCCCCATCTGTTTTATAAGCCTCCTTTAAGTACTGAAAGGCTGCTATGAGGTCTCCCCAGAGCCTTCTCTTCTCCAGGCTGAACAACCCCAACTGTCTTCACAGGAGAGATATTCCATCTCTCTGATGATTTTTGGGGCTCTCCTCTGGACCTGCTCCAAGAGGTGGAGATACTGAACTTCATCAGGGTTCTTACTAATAAAAGCTTTTCTTTTCAGTCTGTGGGCAACAGATCACTACCAGCCTTTACGGATATTTGCTGGTCATCTTGCTGATGTGACATGTACTCGATTCCATCCAAACTCCAATTATGTTGCCACAGGCTCAGCAGACAGAACTATACGGCTCTGGGATGTTTTGAATGGGAATTGTGTCAGAATATTCACTGGACATAAGGTAAAGGGCGTTATCACTTGCAGTGTGAAAATGGTTTTGTTTCTGTGATGAGATTCTGAAGAGTAGTGTTCAGAATGCCTGTGGCTTGACTGACTGAATGTGAGTAGATTTAATTATCTTGCTTGTTGTTCCCTCTCAAATGTCTGTTTTAGGGACCAATTCATTCACTGGCATTTTCTCCTAATGGACGATTCCTGGCTACTGGGGCAACAGATGGAAGAGTTCTGCTGTGGGATATTGGCCACGGCTTGATGGTTGGAGAATTGAAAGGGCACACCGACACTGTCTATGCACTCAGATTCAGTAGAGATGGAGAGATTTTAGCATCAGGTAAAATTCACTGGAAACAGTGAAGTTTCTGTTATGTTCCATACATCTGAAGAGGAATGGCTGCTTAAATTGTGAAAGATAAAGTAGAATCACTTAGCAAAACCAGCAACTGCTGGTACAAAGCAAGTTCTTCACTGCACTGTGAAATATGGCCCCTGCAAAATTCTGCTGTCTTCCCTGTATCAAACTGTTATTATGTGACTTAGAATCAAAGATCTGCTGAAATTGGCATCTAGCACACAGAAGGGTCCTGCTTTTTCAGTGCTAGGTTATCTAATCCAAACCCAGGTCCTTTGAGAGCATAGTTCTTTGTTGCTTTAACCCCAGGACACTCAGGTGAGATTACAGAAAAGCTGAAATCCTGGTAACTTTTATGTATTTAGAATGTTAGAGGCTTGTGAAAGTGTGTTTCCTTGCAGGATGAAGGCATAAGTCTATAGTTATGAGAAAACCTGCTTCTTAAGCTTTAAGTTTTGCTAACTTGCTCCCCACTAACACTTTTGTATAACCTTGTTTATTAATAGGCTTCACACTATTGCTCATTTTCGGTTTTAGGTTCAATGGATAACACAGTTCGCCTGTGGGATGCTGTGAAGGCATTTGAAGATTTAGAAACTGATGACTTTACTACAGCCACTGGACATATAAACTTGCCTGAAAACTCACAGGATTTGTTACTAGGTACATACATGACCAAATCAACCCCGGTTGTACACCTCCATTTTACACGCAGAAACTTGCTGCTGGCTGCGGGAGCCTACAGTTCACAGTGAATCTGGAAGCTACAAGACTGATTGTGCCAAGTCACTGCATTCATGACCTCAGGATGTGAGATAAGGAGGAATGTCTTGTACAGGTGGATTCCATTAGGAACAAAACTATGTAAACTAATGCAAGCAGCGTTTCTCAGTTCTGCTATTTCATATTTATCCACACTTTGAAAATGCTGGAGATCGACAAGACATCGTGGCTGTAAAAGAAGGAATTGTTCGTGGTGCTTTTGATAAATATATATATATACATGTATATGAAAATGGCTGTCTCATCTCGGAGATGGTATTGAGCTCTGCTGAAACTTGGGGAAAATTAACGGCCTTGGTATGTGTTCTCAAACATTTTTTTTTAAAGCACTTAATTTATGGTTAGCAGATGTTTAATCTATCTCAGACACAAGTGAAAAGTGTTCAGTTTCAGGAAAGAAGAATGTAGTTTAATTCACTATAGCCTGGGCCGGGCAACAGGTATAGTGAGAGTATCCTCGTGACAACCAGGGCATTGGAAGAGTAGGTCTTGCAGGCAGAGTCCTGTGGAGGACTGCTGTAAAATGATGCATATGGGGTTTGTGCATCCGAGTACTAAGTCCTGAGAAGATTTCAAATTCTTGTACTCTTTTGAGTTACCAGAAACACAGATTTTGTTATAGTGTTCTTGGAGGTAGCCAGTGCTGTGCGACAAGCAACCAGAAGTGCAATGTGAACTTAATTTACCTTCATACTTTATTGTCTGAGAAGGAGAAAGGAGGAAGGAGGAGTGACTGAGGCAAAAACTGAAACACCCATTATTAAAAAAGTGGACTGCAACCCTTTTACATTGTATTGGATCTAAAAGAACTTTAACAGCCTTTATAATTTCTGTGTAAGGTTTAATATACCAAAAGGCAAAACTAGCCAAGAAGTCAAAACATTAGAGAGTAAAGGGATTAATCAGTCTGAAGTGTATTATCAGTTTGTTTTTTGAAAGGCCAGCTCATCTGCTGCAGTGACAATTTCCACCCACAAAAACTGTAACCCAGGAAGGCTTCCTGGACAACCAGTAAAGCTCAGTGCTTTTTTGCTAAGATTAAAACGTGCAAGTCATTGGGAAGTATACTTCATGTCTTTGCACAAAACCCACCACCACCAAAAGCCAGGCCCATGGTTTGGTGGGGTTATAGGCTTGGTTTTTTTATCTCTCTTACAAGCTGTATAGAGGGAAACCCATTTTGTATTCCTCATTACTTTCCAGTAAGGGCTGGGCCACTTGAACAGTCTGCTGGCTCTCTAATGAAAATAAAAACAAGACTTGACATTTCCTAGATAAAGTAAGTGGAGAACTACCTCCCTTTTTGTCCTTTTTCTGACTCCAAGTCTTGGAGTATTGTGTATTATACATTACACATCAAAGCAAAGGGTGGAAAATTCAATAGGAAGCTCACCTGGAAATGTTTTTTAAAGAAAAAGATGTTAAACCTAAATATTAGGCTCTCTTTTTTTTTATGTGTGTAATGGTACCCCCACAAAATTTCCTAGCTCTCAATAAGACCAGTTGGACTTAAGTACAATTGTGGTGAATCAAGTTACCTAAAACAAAGCATGTAGTTTTGACAGCTTAAAAACAACACTGCCATATTCTGCCTTTATATTTTGTACAGTTTTATACTTTTGATACTGTAATAAATACTAAAACCACGTAGTTTGTGTCTCTATGTTACAAGAAAGTACTTTCTCCTTGGCTGCAATGGAAGCAAGAGCAGTGCTTACATCTGTGAGCACTCTGCTAAGAGAAACAAAGTAATTCAGAAACAGTTGATGACAAGGTGTTTCCGGTGTAGATGATAGGTTGTAGCTAATTCAATCTATTACATTGTTACAACAACTAGTATTCATCTGCAAGATTGCATACAGCAAAGGCCATTTATTAAAACAAAACTCACAGGAGAGGAAGAGGACTACATTTAATCAGAAAGCCCAGAATCTACAAATGGCCTAAAAAAAAAATACATAAACTAGAGTGAGAGAGCACAGAGACCAGTAATTTCTCTCTTTTTTTTCAAGCAACCATGTCTACCTCTTCTTGCCCTCAGTTTGGGAGTATAGTTGCATTCTTTAGCACCAGCAGTCCCAGTGTCAGCCATGCTGCTGGCTCCCATCTGAAAAACGTGGTGCCCTAGAACCACATTTATACATCAGCACTGAGGGGACACCTAAAGAAGATTCTGTGTTCTGAGCTACAAAAAGACACTAGAGAATGCAATAGAGTTTTTAGTGTTGGGCAGGGAGGGAACTGCATATATTTAACTGTGATAAAAGCACCTCATTTATTAAGAGTCTGTGTCCAAGAAAAACTGAACTACTTCAGTCACTGTTTACGAACATGCAAGGTTTTGAGAGCTTAACATCAGGAAAGTAAGACATTTTCTTTCTGGCAGTTATTTCTGAAAGGCAAGTAAATCAAATACAATAATTTATCAGTCTAATGTGGGAGGTTTTGCATGATAACCAAACAGGACCTATGCAAAATATGGACAACTGAGGCAGAAGTTGTCATCTGCATTGCATTAATAATTGTGAAGAAGTCATGATTTCCATGTAAGCTACTAGCCTGGACTACAAAAAAATAAGATCAACAAGTAAATGCAAACAATGTGAGCTCACCATTACCCACTGAGACATGGAAGTGTGGAGATGCTTTCATCAGCTGTAAGCTCTATGCCAGCATTGTGGTCTTTCCCAGGTTACTACCAGGTGCTCAGACGCTTTAGGATGTATTGTAACAACAGAAAAGTTCAGTTAAGATTGTAATTACAAGGATCAGTTACTCCATCTCTGCTACAAATAGCCGTTTTTTGACAGAAAAAACAAGAAGTGCACAGTTGTGCTTTTTTGCACCATTTCATATTTCAAATAAAACAAGTAATCATTTAAATTTTATTAGCCACAACAGGTCATCAGCTTGCATTACAATGATACAGACTGTAGGTTCAGACATGCCAGCAACCTGCCAAGAGAAGAGAGATCAAACATAGCAAGTCTTGCACAGTGGTACTAGTAACTGAGCACCCCCTCTCCCCAAGCCCAAACAATGTTAGTTACAAGCAAGCACATTCCAGCATCCACAGGAACAACTGAGGTCCCTTTATGGGGATACAATGATGCTCAAGCTCATTGTTTCTTACCCCTTTCTGCAGACTATGAGGACAGCCCATAGGTTTTTTAAAAATGCCATTTCAGTGGAACTTTTGTATCTGAAAGCAACTCTACAATTATGTAACACTTGGTTGTTGCTATGTAAGAGCAATCACTTCCTTCCATACAGGCCTTGCAGTCAGGTGTGCAATATATATAGCTCCATTGTATGGTGTTCCTCTATTCTGTTCAAAAGGTTTTAATAGACTGCATTAACCTCTGCTTGGAATTCTCTAATATGACCAAGTCCTCAACTCCTATTTTATTATTTCAATAACATACAAAGCAACAGTTATTCCTATTTTACACCAAAAGGTCAGACCAGAGGCGCTCAGTAGTTGTAGGCAAAGCTTGATATGCCTAGCTGCAACACCCTTCCATTCCTCCTTCCTTGCTCACCCTTCACCC
>JBCJKH010031205.1:0-20337 GCA_039877255.1 Loriculus beryllinus | reverse complement strand
CCTCCTCCCGTGAGGGCAGCGCAGAATGCTTTAGCGCTGCTATTTAACAGTGTGAATTAGAGAGCAAAGAGACTCAGTCAGCATGGACATCAGTTAGCATGGTATCCTGACAAAGCATTTAATTCATCCTGTCAGCACAAGGAGAATGAAAATAGAAAAATAATTGTTTGTCCATCTCCCCTATGGCTTTGT
This sequence comes from Loriculus beryllinus, assembly GCA_039877255.1. Taxonomy (NCBI): domain Eukaryota; kingdom Metazoa; phylum Chordata; class Aves; order Psittaciformes; family Psittacidae; genus Loriculus; species Loriculus beryllinus. The sequence goes on along the minus strand of JBCJKH010031205.1, from coordinate 20,145 downwards.
ACACTAAAACGTAGCATTGCTTTGTCTTTGCCAGCACAGTTACAATTCCTAGGGGGGCTTTTTTTTTATTAAATAGTGATTTATGGAAGCACAGGTATTTTCATAAGGAAACAGGAATTATGCTGGTACACTATACACTTTTACTTACGAAAATCCTTCAATATTACGGCTCTTTCAGCATGGAGGAAAATTAAATTGTAACACTGTTTAAATTAAAAAGCAGTATTTCAAGTATAGGCACTTCATTTAACACCAGAAAAGCAAAGGAAGACAAGAAGTTGATATGTGAGCTAAGCACTGACTTTATTACTAGGATTTATGTAAGAGCAAAAACTTTTTACCAGGTCGTTTGATTATGTGAATTATACTATCTTTGTAAATGTGCAACTGTATTGAGATCCACCATAAACAGAAATGCAGAAATAAATCTTTGATTTCTGTTTTGAAGAAATCCTGTAAAACATCCTTCCTTGGCCAAAAAGAATATTCTTGGCTTAGAAAAGAAACCTTGTATAATAAGTGATAAACAACTCTCTTTGGCTCTGGAAAATCTGTTGGGGACACAGATTACTTCAGCTCCATAACTTTACACACATTACTTAAAGCATCCTCAAACTGATTGCAAACATTTTTTATTCCTTCAGTCTCTGACTGGAGTTCACAGAAAGCTATCTATCTCTCATTGTTCTAACCTGCACAATCATCAAGGCAGAAAAAGTACCAGTTTCAAGGAGCCAAAGCAAAAGAAAAAAAAATCAACCAGAAAAAAGTCTGATAACAATTATGCCCACAAATGACATGAATCTTATGCATTTGGTACTGAGTTAGGCTCTTAAATTCCTAATCTTTCTTAAAACCCTCAGATTTTATTCCCCTTTATGGCACTGGCAATCTGCTAGACAGAAATTTTCATAAAAAATGCTGCAAAACATCTACAAGAACTCAAGAAAGATAAAACCCTAATTTGTTCAAGGCAGCCCTGAAAAACTTTTGTGAGTACAATAAATGTAGCAGTGAAATCTTTTAGTCACAATATGCATAACACGAATTGAGGCAGCTTTAGCATAATTTCTTGATGCAAAGTAAGACCACTTCTGCTGAACACAGAGCTTATAATTTTGCCTTCTTTTGTCTAAAAAAAAAAAAAAAGAAAAGACCACAATTAGGCAGCGTATCTTATGCTTACACTGTCATAATTTGAGATGTTTCATTTTACCATAAAAATATACCTAACCAAGACCACCATTGCGGCACATACTGAGGACAAAAAAAATCATCAGTTATCAGTCAAAACAATTATTTATAGAACTAAATTCAGTGTGCACTCTTTCACAAAATGCTTTATATTTACTTTGCCCTTTCATGACCACCTCAGCTAAACTCAGAGCTTGTTACTTCAAGAAGCTATAATAAAAATAATTCATTACAATGTTTGTGAGTGAAGTAATGCATGTTTCATGGAAAAGAGTACATAAATTAAACAAGCTCAGTTACATTATCTAATTTAACTGAAATAAAAAAATCAGCATATGGCAGATCTAAAAAGTTATGAGAGCCTCAGAAGTGCAGCGTGGAGGACATCCCACAGCTCTCAAGCACTGCCAAAAGTGTAACTGCAGTGTAGAAAAGGCCCAGTTAAAGTATACTCATTCTCAGCAGCTCTCAAAATACATTTTGCATGTGTCTGTGAGAAAAGAATAATCTAGAACTAAACATGAAAAATAATAAACCAATGCTCTCTATTGGAGTGAAAGACAAAGAAACAAATCATTCAGTCTTGCTGAAGGGCATGAGAACTGATGCAAAAGTGACTGCTTCAAAAAGCTCAGTATCTTTTGGGAATGCTGCAAGTAAGTTATCTGTATCATTTTATTTTGGTGGCATACTGTGATGGTATGTTTCCCCAACCCCAACCTGTATGAATGTGTCTGCTCATAATGGCTGCATTTGACTCAAAGTGGATTCAGATGAGACAGGTAACAACACAACAGCCACAGGTTAATCTGAGCAACGCAGCCCCTAACTATAGTCCTGGTCAAGGTCCAGTTCAAGCCAAATTTGGAAGAAACTAACTTTTGTAGTTGGTATGCAAATATGACTATGACTCAACTATCTTACTCCATAAACAGTGGATATCCCAGGGCCTACTGAGCTCTCCTAAACATCAGGATCTCCCCATGAAGCTTCTCAAGGTTACTCCTTAAGGTTGAGATTCCTTGCCAGAACAGATTCCTAGTAAGTGATTAACAGCACGCTAAACTTTGAAATCTTAGCTAAGTGATATAAAGGATTGATTGTGCACCTGTAATCCTTTAGTCATAAACCACTGACCAAGTCTAGGACTAAGTTTGGACCCATTCACACCAAGACTCCTCTCTGAGAAAGAGTTTAGGATGCAAGGTGATCCATGCTGACTCTCATGACTCAATTGATAATTTGATTCAACGTGTCTCTCTGATAATTTTTGTCTGACCCTGTCCCATATGCAGTAAATAATCAAGTCTACCTTGCCACTGAATTTTGTTAAACCAGTGTCACATTTCCTATCAAGTAACATATTGCTACTTCTCTTTCATGAGAAAAGTGCATTACCCTACACATACACACATGTATGTGATTTTCCTCCAGAAGTCATACCCTGACACACAGTCATACTCTTAACAGTACATTCAAAACAGGTATATTGCAGTGTTTCTGGAAGCGCCTTAAGTGATTGCAGAGAAAGAAAATGAAACCCTTCTCTTTGTGACAGCCTATGGTAAAGGTTTCTGAGCACCTGGTGAAATTGGGAGATTTAAAAACAGTGAGTTCCTGCTCCTTAGATAGGTCAAATTTGTTTAAATCCATTGATTTTAGTATTTCAGAGTATATTTGTATCATGCACTGTTCCCTAAAGCCATATGCACACCAAGAGAAAATACTAAGGAAGGCACAGTTTTAGAGTACTAAGTATCTCAAAGAGTATTAAGTACAACTCTCAACAATAAGAAAGTGTCTAGGTCCTAGCTAGGCAGTTTGGATATAAGTTAAAATAATTACACTGAACTACAACCTTACATGTATTTCAGAACTTTTTGATTTTCTTATGGATTTCTATGCTTGAAAAAAGTAAATGATACTACTAAAGAATTTGGGTTTCAGATGCTGACAAGTTTATAGTTTTACTTAATTTCAAAATGAAAGAAGTTGGTTTGGAGTTGGGAATGTAGTAAGTTGAACAGCACACTGGTTGCAATATATTCTTGAAACAATTAGAATTAGAAATAGGGGAGGGTTTTTTTTAGTTTCTCAGATGACAAACATAAATTCCCTATTGCACTTAGAGGAAAAGTATGTTCTGTTGTGCTGTTTTGTTGTGGTTTTTTTTTTTTTTCAAGAGAAAAGAAAAAGGCAAAGAGAAAGAAGTGCCTAAGTAACAATAGAATTCAAATCCTCACAATTGACCTATGTATAGACATATAACAATTTATAAAACAGTGCATTTGTTTTTCAAGTGTGAAAACTCAACAGCTTATTAGTTGAAAAGACTACTGACAAGATTCTAACTTATTGAGAAAACAGTAACATAAGGTACTTTAACTTTCTGCTACTGTTCATATAAGACATGACTGTACCAAAGGCTGCAGATGTATCCTCCCATCAGAACAAACAGAACTTAAGCACTCTTTTGCTTTAATGTTTTGTGACTTTATATTTTATTCATTTTTAAATTTGCTAATGGAGCATTAGAAGACTGTGAAAAGAGCACACTTCCCTTGTCCCTTGATTTATCAGTTCTTTACTTTCCTCAAAGTTCAGCAATTTTAAGAAACACTGCTTTTGTCTTATTTTATCATTTCTTTGTTAAATAACCCCAAATAACTGGCTGTATGATTACAAAGAAGAGCTTAAAAATCGAAATCTGAAAATTCAGGACCAGAAGAAGACAAAACAGTAGCTTTAATTCTGGAAAATACATTGTCATTACAGAAGTATGCAATGAAGTACAGAAGTGGCTACACGGAATTTTACAGTTTGCACCATAAAAGGTCAGATAAAGTAATATTCCCCTTCAGGCTTTAATTTCATAGATGCCTGGCTTTAATTTCATAGATGCCTAAAAAATATTTCCCTATCTCATAGCAATCACTGGCATTTCACACAGTTATCAAGACAAGGTTACTTTTCAATTCTTACATATAGAGTTTTATTTTTAAAAGTGAAGTATCAGCTGAAAATTTTTCAAAAAAAGAAGTTTGTTCGAATCCATTTCCTCTGCACTATTAGATGAAAAAAGCAACAATAAATGTATTTTTATCATCATGCAAGAAGACAGCAGTCTAATTAGCATGATCAGGCAGGAAAAGATGACATCACAGAAATATTTTTTTCACATGTGGAAAGAAAAAAAAAGACAAAACAAAACAACATAGGTCATTATAGGGTTTATTACTACTTAATGAAATTTCAATTACTGAATCTGACAAGCATTGCTTTAGTGAATCACTTTTAATTAAGCTAGGGAAAAAAAAAAGAGATATGCCAAGATATGCTAAAATGTTAATGCTATTCAGTATTTGTAGCAAAAGATTATAGAGTCTGCACTGTAATTACTTCCCTAACTTTATCCTAGCTGCACCTATCAATAAATAAGTCTTTTCAATTCTGCTGACAGGAAGATTTAATTAAATTAATGTATCGCTACAGCATAATATAAATTGCTTTCAAAGACCTTACAAGTAAATGTAAAGTTACAGGATTCCTTTTTTTTTTTTTTTTTTTCCCCTGGATTTCAGGGTAATTATGAAAAAAAGATGAAGGCACCTTCATATAATTTGATTTTAACAAATGGTTGAATAGCTAATTAGGTCCTGCAAGATCTCTGCACTGTATATTGAATCTAATCTTACCACACATGAAATCTGAAACAAACTTTTTAAACAGTCTTTAATTAGTAATCATATGTGTAGTCAATTTTGCATCATAGTGGCGAAGTCTAAACGGACAGTAAAGGCTAATTTGCTACTGCATAGCTGTCACACAAATTAAGATACTTACAGACTAAGACACTAAAAATTCAGTGTCACCAAATAAACTCTATCAGAATAGTAATACATAAAATGATTCTGGTACTGATTCTTGCAAAGATAGTCCAAGTGGGTTTTAAAGATTGCATTATGATGAGTCAACTAAAGATAAATTTTTACGCAAAGCTACTTTGATTCTGTCCTTAAGTATTTCTAAACAAACTTGTTTATCTCCTGAAAATATGTTTAAAAATCTGGATTTCAGAAAGTACTGGCTACAACTTAGTTTATTTATAGACTAACTCAGGGTATCAGGCCTTACATAGGAATAATACTCTGACCATGCAAAAAGATTTTGGTAGAATGAAAGGTACAATCTTAGACAATACTTGACCGTCTTAGAGCAAGTCTTGCTGAACTATTAGTTTTCCAACACAGCTGAAATGCATTGCCTGTTTTCCAGTGAAACAAAGAGCTTTATACGGCAGTAAAGGTTTGCAGTGCAGTACTCCTAAAATGTATTCTTTATGTCTCAGGAAAGAATATGAGGATCATGTAGCAATACCTAACTGGCTACGTATCACTCAAGATGCTGCTAAAGAGGATATGAATTTTAATGTTGCCAAGAATTATTTTTATTTCCCCTACCTTCAAGTTACGTATTGATTAAACATAAAAGCATAAAATATTTTAAAACATGACCAAGCACCAACCGTCAATTTTTATTTCCACTGAATATAACTAGAAATATCTGGAATTTTTCAACCTCCAGAAAACTGTATACCAACTAATTCGACACAGCAATACTACACATAACATCCATATAGTAAACACCGCAAGTATCATTTGAAGAATATTATACTATCCAGCATCAGTGAAAACATCCCACATGATTTGGGCATGGCACAGAGTCCTAATGAAAAGAAACCCTATACCCTCCCCAACAACTACAAAACAAAGTGCTACAAGTAGTTTATACTGTACTTTTTCTCTCTAATAGTAGATTCTGGGATCCATAAATACTCTCTGGTTGAGTTCACACTATTGTCCTGATGATTGTTCTAAAGCTGAAAATAAAATCCTATGCTTAATTTCTTTTCAAAAAATTGATTTCCTGATTACTGGTGCTCATCGTTCTCTGAAAACTACAGTCCAGAAAACTGATACAACCGAATCACTCACAAACACAGAATCATGCAGTATCTCCAATGAGAACACAGACTATTAACAGCAATCCCTTACAAGTTTAAGAATACTTCAGGAGATGTTTGTCTTTGCTATAATTGTTTTTTCATGTGAGCTGGTGAAAATTCATACAGCATGTTTAAAGAAAAAAAAAAAAGACAGAAAAGAAAAAGAAAGTTATCCTCCATTTAATTTTCTACAGTGCTACCTTGTCAGCTTCTTGAAAATAACAGGTACAAAGCTGTGACATAGCCATGAGAACCAAGCCTGCACCCTCACTGTTCCCTTGATCAAGGTGAAGGAACAGGAGAGGTGGAATTATGTGAAGTATAAAAAATTATTTTTTTCTATTTGGAAATTTTGCTATAAATTTTAAAATAAAAAAATATTAGAATGGTTTTAATGTAAATAATTATGGATGGAATCTAGGAATCAGAACAATCCAGATTCCAATTTTCCCTTGTGGTATTTAATTTTACCCTAAGCTCAATAGCACCTCCATGTATCAAAAATTAATCTTGAAAACACAACAAACAAAATAAATGAAGCAAATGACTCATTCTGCATTCATGAACTCTTATTAATAATCAAATTTTATAGTTAAATCATATTCATGCAAGCCCTTTCTAAAAAAGAAAATAACAGTTTCTTTAAATGTTTTCTTTTACAATATGGAAGAGAAAAAGAAAAAAACAGGTAACTATTATATCTCCATTTAGTAACTGTTTCCTAATAATTTGATATAACACATACAGACTGGTGGTTTTCTCAGTATTCATATATGTTGCGGTGGGTTTGTTTTTTAATTTAACCCACTAAATGTTCTCTACCTTAACTGAAAACCTTCAGAGTTACCACATCTTGAATCTATTTTTTTCTTTCTTTCCTTCTTTCTTTCCTTAGTCCCTATCAACTAGAAGAATCCTAGTAAAAATTACAAGATTCACTGGTCGCACCCCTTCACTTTGAGTTAACTGCAAATAACAGAATTGCATTCTATCAGGAAAAAGTGAAGTAAATATATTTTGAAAAGTAAAAGGTGACATAAGTATTTTAGGTTTGCATATATGGCAGCATAACACTCAGACATTCCCAGGAAGCATTTTATCTTCCTTATTTTGTCCTTTTCACTACTACACAGTATTCTGAATAAGATCATAGTTGTTTACTTCAGGGAAGCAGTGCATTTTTTAGCCTCCAAACCTTTATTCAGCAATTTCCTCTTGCTTCTTTTAAAGATAAGTAGCAAATAACTATATCAAAACAAAATGTTTTGTTCTGTGCTGATGGACAGTCAACAATAAAACATCAAGCCTTATTCCTAGAGATGTATTAAGAGGGTGTAAAAAAGAGAAAAATATCTTCAGAGGTTCACAAGAAGGGGCTGTCAATAACTGAGTGCTGTCTTTCAAACTATGGTTTTGTACCCTCTTTCTACAAAAAGGTGTAAGCAAAGATTGTTACTCTCTGATGCTTTTCCTTAAGATACTGAATAACCACTTAAGCTTCCATAAAAATGGATTTACTAGTGTTGTATAAAACAGAAAAAAGAAAAAGATAGTATAATACAGACAACGGAAAAACATGTTCCTCCTTCTATTATATCCAATTGCCAAGCATGTGTGACTGACAAAAAATCTGAGAGAAAAATGTAGACTATGTGTGGGTTCTAGAATGATTTCCATTTAAACTATACAAAAAGGAAATTCCCCTGTGATGACAAGCTAAATTGACCAACAGTGATCTAGACGATGTTGAGCTCAGCAAATAGGCTTTATTGTTTTTCTTTTACTGTATGCACTTACTTGCTATAGGTAAGAAGGAGATGTCCTATATTCTACAAAAGAAGCCCCAGTATCTTCTATTTTCAGGGCAGAACCTTTAAATACACGAAATTACACTTACATCTGGGGGCTACTGTGGTGGAGTTAGCTTAATATAAGAAGTCAGTGTGGGATAATAAGATCTAGCAGGTTCAGAAATATGTATACACACATAAGTACACACAGAAAGAGAAAGATGTGTGAATTCGAACATGTTTATACAAGCAAAAATTCTAAATACGTATTCTATAATGTCATATTTTAAGTTACCTTTTACATGTAGGCAAATCATAAAAAGAATGAGTGAAAACAAGTAACAGCATTGGATTTACTTCATACTTTCAAATGTCTTTGCTTACTCAACAAGACTGCAGTAGGCTTGTTACCTTTTATCTATCTATTATTAACAGTTGGGCAACAGTTTTCATGAATGACAAATTAAGCTAGATTGCTTTTTATGGTTTCTTTAGTGTAGTTTCCTAGCATAAAATCTTAATATGTAAACACACAGCCTGACTTTCTAAAAAGTGGTCCATGATTAGCAGCTTCTTTTTACTTCCAACTCAGTTACTGACCCCAAACATAAGGGTGAAAAGTGATTTACCTACCTCTCTATATTCAGTCTTAGTCTACCCATGGGCACAAGTTTGGGGTGAGGGAAATAGACAGTATTCATTGGAAAAATAAAAAAAAAAAAAAAAAGCCTTTATACATTTGTAAAATCGTTTCTATCAGTTTATGAAACGGTAAGGGATTTTTTTGTGAAAGAAGAGCTCTTCCAGAGTATTTAAGCACCTAATTTCCTGGCCAGTTTCCTGACATTCACTGCCATCTAGAAAGGAAATCGAGATCTTCCTGAGAGTTATTCAATGAGTTTATCATTCACACAGGATTTCTGCTCTCTGGGGGAAATCTGTCTTTAATAATTCTAAGAGGGCAGATTAGAGGATAGATGATTCAAGGATGGGGCATTTCCCCAACTTTTGCTACTCAACTTCCCACTGCACTAGAGATAAAACTGACAAGTTTCTTCTCTCTTATGGACAACTGGGAAAAGCAATCTCAAGTCAAGATAAAAAAAGTTCTTAAAGAGTTTTCAAACAGTCTGGAGAAGGGTTTTCGCAACTTTCAGTAAATATGTGAGTAAATAAATGGAGTTCAAACAAACAGTAAAAAGATTTTACTAATTTCAATTTTTTGATCCATCATAAAAAAAAAAGTCAATAGTTTCTGACAAAAATTGCAGATTTTTTTTTGAGCAGAGATTTGTAATTGTCAAAATTACAAACAGAATTACTAACACAGGAAAAAAAATGCATCTGGCATACATGGCTGACATAGTACTGGCTGTGTGACTTGCCATATTTCTAGATAAGGAATTCTGACATAAAATAAATAACCTTATCAGGTAATAACCTTACAAAAAGAAATAAAATGAAGAAATTATTAGAACAAGATTTTATTTATTCTTCCTTCACCTTAAATGAATAACATGTAAAGGTGCTGCAGTGTTTTGTTTTCCAATTTTTATTAGGTTTGAAAGACTTCAAAAAAATTTCATTCTATTCTAAAAAAAAATTGTGTATTTATTGTAGCATCTCTTATTTCACTAAAACAACTAAACAGCTGAGAAGAGCTAAGAACTGCTTTATTTCTAGAGTTATACACTGTTTGTATACCCAAATCTGTTGGAAACAACAAACACTGTACTACCAAAGATCTATTCGCTTGTATAGTAAGAAAATATTTATATTAAAGTATCCTTTAAAGACTTTCCTTTTTTTCCCTTACCACTATGTTGCTTTCAAAATTAATTCCACAGAGTAACTTGTTGATTGCTATTTGTTTAAAATTTATCCTTGTTAAAAGGATTATGCAAAAGTGTACACATAGATGTTTGGAGCTTGAGTTAGGAAGGACCAAGAGCTCCTAGAAACACAGCAAACACACGAATATATCTTATCATGAATGTGTAGACAGAAATGACACGCAGCTTTTGTAAATGTTTCTAAATACATAGAAGCCAATGTCAAAAGCAATACTTTTCTAAAATGTTGTTTAATGAATGAGGGGAAAAATTTAATTCAGATCTCTTCAGAAAACTATCGAATTCATTCATATTGCTCAGCATAGGAATTATCAATGCTTTACATGCTACAGAGACTGCATGTGAGAAAAAGCAACTATGGAGAAAAAAAACAACGTGAAAACACTAAAGAATGGATCAAGCATGATGAATCTGTGCATCACTTCAAAGTTGTGCCAGGGATCATGCTGTAAATGATCACACTTGCCAATGAGATACTAAAACAGCAGTCACACCAAGAAAAGGGAAGAGGCAGTAAAGCACAGAATGATTTACACACTACAGGAAACAAGCAGTTTATACAAATCATCATAAAGAAATTAATGGAGACTGGAGGAAAATGGGGAGGGAGGAGAACGCCTTGTTCATGCTACAGATACTGGAAGACAGAAAAAGGGATCTTGGATTAAAAGCAAAATATACACTTTTGCATAATGCATATGAGCAGTAAACAAAATAACAACATTTGAGCATGAGTAAATAATAATATTGCACATACCCCTGGACATTCTATCTTAGGACTTCAAGAAAGAATAGCCAAGCAAAACAGGAAATACAGTGCTCCTGTTTTGGCATGTGTTTTTCATTAAAATGAAAATCATAGAAATAAAAAGCATAGAAGACAGAAACTAGAGGCTTTTAATTAACTTGAGTTTTAAAAAGGGAATTGGATATTTTTAAGAGATTTTCCAGTTTTTCTAAAAATTCTGGAAACTAAATGTCATTACTAGAAGATATTTACAAGAAATGCCAGGGATTACCACTGGTGAGTAGAAATACGAGAACACTGAAAATTTACTGGTAGCCCAGCAGTGTTGTATCTGCTGATTAACAGAGATTTTAAGATACTTTGCCTGCATGGGGGGAGTGGGTGGAAGGTAAATGAAATAGCTTAATAAATTAAGACCTTCTTGCCCAAAACAGAACTATCCAACACAAAGTTCAAAAGATCCAGAGGAAGGAGCTCCAACCTGTGCCATCCTGTAACCTGAACTAGACCTGTCTATAGCAGAAAAGTTCATACAGCTATTATTCTTTTACACCATAAAAGGTCTTGATGGTTGCACATGGTTATGAAGAACTACCTCTAGCCTGTCCCATTTAGAGCAAACTACAGCACACAAACAGAAGATAAGTCTTCATTTACCTCTGAAAGCTTGAGTATATGTAGTAGAACTGTGCTTATTTCATTATTTTCAACACCTTCTACTGTGTTTCTGTAGGGAATAGGATCAGTCCTCACTGTTAGGATATGGTGTTGAATAAACGTCATATAAATGCTTGTAAACAAATATGAGGATGTCAGAACAGTTAAATAAAGGCAACAGTTTCCCAAAGGATTTACAGAAGTATCCAAAAGCAGAAAAATCAGACTCAAACTACAAAATAGAACAGTTGAGTAATCTTCAGACTTTATTAAGAAAGACATTAAAAGTAGCAATAATAAGAAATATGTGTCTATATTAAAAAAATGTTGTTCTTTCTTTGAGGACCATGTCTTAGACATGCACATTCCATTTCACTAACTTCTTTCTTGTACTATTTGCCCCTCTGAATCTCAGGCAAACCACCGAAATGCACTACGGAATTCTTAAATTACACTCGCTTGAATGTAATTCAATTCCAAGCAATGCAACTGCTTAAAAGAATAAAGATTCAGGTTAAATATACATATAATGTATCTCACTGGTATCACAGTAATTTCCATTAACTTGTCACTAGCACTTATTTAAATACATAATATAACAATTTATTTTCCTGTTAGCGTTGTCATATCAGACCTTTTGTCTGAGGGTCTGATTCATGAGTAATCAGCAGATAATAACTATGAGAGTCAGGAAGACCCTTTTAAATTGGTGCAAATGAGGAGAATCAGCCTACACTAGATTAGGTCTTTTAAAACAAGCCTCAGTTACTTTCCTTTTCAACTCTCTGAAGCTCTAGGGAAAGAAGAAAACAGAAGACTAAATCAGTCTTCCACTATAGCATAATAAACATGAAAAATCTCCATGTGTTGAAGGAAAAGGAAGTACTGGAAAGAAAAAATTGCCAGAAATAAAAGCAAAAACGATTGAAACTTACTTGAGTATATTTAGACATTATAAGTAATCTGCACAACTGAAAAAAAGTTCTATTATTTTCAGTGAATGTATTTAAGTGGAAGAGTGTGATAATACTGACTTATTACAGAATACAGAATCAAATCACATGATCATAGAATAGTTAGCATTGGAAAGGACCTTCAGATCATCTAGTTCCAACACGCCTGCCATGGGCAGGAACACCTCACACCAAACCATGTCACCCAAGGCTTTTTCCAACCTGGCCTTGAACACAGCCAGGGATGGAGCATTCACCACTTCCGTGGGCAACACATTCCAGTGCCTCACTACACTTACAACAAAGAACTTCCTCCTTCTATCAAATCTAAACTTCCCCTGTTTAAGTTTGAACCCATTACCCCTTGTCCTATCACTACAGTACTTAATAAAGAGTCCCTCCCCAGTATTCTTATAGGCCCCCTTCAGAGATGTAGAATAAGACACATAAAACTCAATTTCCATAATGTCAACATAGTCAAGGAAGAAAAAATAAACCTAAAGAAATTAGAATTCAGTGAATTTTTTACACTGATTTTCACGTCAGTGGAAGAAATGTGCACCATGTTCTCTTCAGCATTTGGTTTACAGTACAAGTTATTTTTACAAGAAGATTGAAAGGATCTTTCAAAAAAATTAAACTAGGAAGAACAGGGTTAATCTACTGATTAATAGTTGAACCAAGAAACTTTCTGCTTTCTACTGGCTAGTAGCTAATGAATGTCTAATTAACCGCAAAAAAATCATCCCCACAGGAATGATTCAGATGAACATTAATCTTGTGATGAAGCTAAATTGGCTGAAGATAACTTAGTAAGATAACTTTAGTGAGATTTACAAGAAGTTAGTGGAAATTAGAATGGGAGGTATCCTCCATTCAATAACTGAATGGGAAGTTTCTGGGGACGATGCAAACGAGTATGTTATAACTGAATCAATCATCATTTTTTACTTCTGAGTAAAACAATTTGCCAAGTGGTTCTCTGGTGAAAGCTAATGTAGCTTCAAACGTTTCTCTCTTCCATTTACAGCAGTAATCAGATTTTGGGTTTTTGCCTTTGCTCTAGCTTCTACCAAATTCTTTGGAGAAGGCACAAAATGCCTGTGAGTATTCAAGTGTATTCTCTATGTCTACAGGTTAAACACATATTGTTATTGAAAAGAATGGTGTTGCTTCATTCATATAGAGGGGAAGTACATAATCACAGATAGGTGTATTCTTCTGGAAACTTTAAGGTAAATGTCTACATTAATCTGGCTAAATTAAAAAAAAAAAAAAAAAAAAAACAAAAAACTAAAAAGGGACATGTTGAATTAAAGGCGTTCTATTTATTCCAAAAGCAGTGAGAGAGGACTGGACAGATACTCCCAGAATACACAAAAATAGGTATGACTGGGCAACATAATGCTAAGGATGCACAAGTGACAGAAATCTGGATGGATTGTAAACCTATAGGGATTTTAGATACAGTAGAACCCTATGAAGCTACTTAGAGTGCTTGGAAGATAGCTATAACATCAATCCTCACAAAAAAGAAAAGATGCTTTTTGTGGAAGTGATTTGTTTTCTACTTCAGATGATAAATTTAAAAACTGATGCTGATAGAAAGATGTAGCTTTAAAAGACAGTTTTATAGGTAGGTTTACTTCAAAAATAAATGAATTAAGTAATAAAAAAAAAAAAATTTAAAACACAGATTTACTTTCTCAACCTTTTAAAGAAAGCATGGATTTTAAAAATTCAAAGTCACCTTCTGAGTGTTTGAATAACTGGTAGTTAAAATTAAAATGATATTTTCAGTGATTTTGATTTTTTTCTTCACTCTCTGCATACTACATTTAAGCGAGTAGGAATGAATGTAGTTATTACATAATCACAGTCCAGGAAAATATTTTAAAATAATATTACATATTGAGAGTAAGCAAACTGAGAACTGTGACTGAACAATTGGAGACAAAGGTATTTAATAGTCAGCTCCTGCCTAGAGAAAAGAGACATGAAACAATGCACAATGTAGTCATGAGGTCAGAGAAAAAAAAATAAGTAATTTTTTCCTTGGAACACTGAGATGAAGTATTGTATGATATCAGTCAGCAAAACATCACCTTCATTAGACCACTCAGGGCTCTTGCATGGAACGAGACAGATGTGAGATGCTTTAGAAAATGCTAGTAGGGCTCTTGCCACTAATGAAAAATGATAAGTAAGTTTGAATAAACAGTATTGGTTTCTGCTTTGCACATACATCATGGAAGAAACATGTCTTCTTTGTGGGCCCTCAGATGGTTGTATCAACTGACTAAATATCACATGAAGGGAGGGGGGGAAGTGTCTCAAACCATTCATGGAACTGCATGATACTGGCATTAGTGAAACCTGTAATTGTTACAGGATGTTGGGAAGCCTCTGTATCTAACGACCCGTAGAAGTGTTGTCTTGTTTTCTTCTGAACAAGGTGCCTCTTGCAGATCTTCTCTTAGCCTTTGTGGAATTGAATGTTAGTGTTTAAACTAATCATGTTTCAATCTTTCCTTCTTTCTCTTCTTTTCCTTCCCTGCTCTGTTAAACACAAAGTCTAACCTGACTGCCACCTCTATTTCTAGAAATTACTATAAGTAAATTCTTTAGCTGATGACAACTGACCATATGACCATGTGAGTTCCCATGCCAGGAAAAGATAAAAAATTGTAAAGACGCTTTTTCTACCTGGGATATTTGATCTGAGAAGCACCTGAGTACAAAACACCATGTTACAATTTCGTTGCAAAATATTTTGTAGAACCTGCCTTCATCGAAAGGGTGTTTTTTGAGCTTCATTCCTTAGTAATACAAAACTGCATGGTCATAGCTTTGAATTATGGCACATTTATAAAAGTCAAAAAGCAGAAAAGAAAATTACTCCTCCCTGCAATCATAACATAAATTTAAAACTGAAGCCAAATTTTATGGGATTGAAAATGAGGTGACTATTACTATAATACAACAATTTGTAGAAATGCCAAATATTCCTGCCTGACTGCAGCCCTATACGAGCCTTCAACACCAATCAGATTACCTGTGTTATTTTTTATCTATTAACAAAATTACGAATAGAAGGCACAAGTATACACTACACTAAGCAGAAGAAATAAATATGATGCCATGTATAAGAATCTCTCCTAGAACTGTAACATTACAGGAAATGTTTTATTTAAAAAAATTTCTCAGTCAGCATATCAGGGTTGTGAAGTAAAAGAAATTTAAAAGGTATATAGCCATGTATGTAGAGGGAAACAAATAGGAAAATCTGCTCTGATGGTCAAATGCAGAATTTCAGAAGTCAAATACACTGACTTCTGACATTTGCCATCTAAAATAACATTGTGCTTTTAAAGTAGTGAGCTGGGCTCAGCCCATAGCTACACTGATTTAAATCTGGATGTGCTGCTTTTCAGACACTGAAGGAAACAAAGACACCTGGACTTCTGTAAAGTGTTTGACATTGTCCCACATGGCATCCTTGTCTCTAAACTGAAGAGACATGGATTTGATGGACGAACTATTCGGTAGATAAGTAACTTGCTCGATGGCTACACTCATGAGAGTTGTGGTCAAGGGCTCGAGATCCAAGTGGAGGTCAGTGATGAGTGGTGTTCCTTGGGGATCAGTGCTGGGACCAGTGCTGTTTAACATCTTTGTCAGCAACCTGGACAGTGGGATTGAGTGCACCCTCAGCAAGTTTGCTGATGACACCAAGAAGCTGTGTGATGTGGTCAACACACTGGAGGAAAGGGATGCCATCCAGAGGGACCTTGACAGGGTTGAGTGGTGTTCGTCCCAGGTGAACCTCAGGAAGTTCAACAAGGCAAAATGCAAGGTCCTACACGTGACTAGGGGCAATCTCAATCACAACTACAGGCTGGGAAGAGAATGAATTCAGAGCAGCCCTGAGGAGGAGGATTTTGGGATGTTGGTCAATGAGAAACTGAACATGAGCCAGCAGTGTGCCCTCAAAGCCCAGAAAGCCAACTGTATCTTCAGTTTCATCAAAAGAAGCGTGACCAGCAGGTGAGGGAGAATGATTCTCCCCTTCTGCTCTGCTCTCGTCAGACCCTGAGACCCCACTTGGAGTACTGTGTTCAGCTCTGGGGCCCTCAATGCAAGAGGGACATGGAGCTGTTGGAGCGAGTCCAGAGGAGGCCACAGAGATGATCAGAGGGCTGGAGCATCTCTACTATGAAGACAGGCTGAGAGAGCTGGGCTTGCTCAGCCTGAAGAATAGAAGGCTCTGGGGAAACCTTATAGCAGTTTTGCAATACGTAAAGTGCAAGAAATCTGGAGAGAGGCTTTTTACAAGGGTATGAAGTGACAGCATAAGGGGGGATGGCTTTAGAACGAAAGAGGGTAGATTTAGTTTGATATTAGGAAGAAATACTTTACTGTGAGGGTGGGGAGGCCATGGAACACATTCTCCAGAGAAGTTTCAGATGTCCAATCCCTGGAAATGTTCAGTGCTAGGCTGGATGGGGATTTGAGCAACCTGGTCTAGGAAAGGTGTCCTCACTCCTGGCTAAGAGTTTGAACAACATGACCCTTAAGGTCCCTTCAACTCCAAGCCAAACTCTTCTATGGTTCTATGATTATTTGTCTTTTTTTGATATACACTTACAAATGTCAAAACACATTAGAGCTCCTACTGGAAAGAGATGAAAATTGAAGGGCTCTATTGTTAATTGAACAGTACACTTTCTCAAGATCAATGCAGTGCAACATCCCTCATTCTTTGTTCAGTCTTTTGAAAACTTGGATCAGTGAGCATTTCCTGTACAGAGAATTGAAGCTATACATATAGGAAGAGATGGCACAGGAAAAACAAGAAATTTTGTAAAATTAGGCCAGTAGCGAATTACTAGCCTCACTGCCTAATTCAAAAATGACAGAGGAGGTGAGACTCAGATATGTGTCTAAATTTTGATGTCTGTAAGGCATCTCATTAAATAATGCATTTCAACTATTGCATTTACGTTCTCAATAAAGGCAATACTATCCTAGAACCAATTATTAGGAGGAAGTATATAAAAGTTCAGGTTATTTTAAAATAAATAGATGATCCCTAAGGACTATAATTGATGAGTAATTTGCCATTTTGCTTCTTTTTCTGAAGTAGAAGAACAAAGTGGCATACATGCAATTCCCTGGAAATTTACTGAGTTTCAGGAGACTGAAAAGATTTGTGTCTTGAACATACTCTAAAGATTTTTGAGAAATTTGATTGTCAAAAGCAGTGATCTTGAAAAGCAACTAGAGGAACTATTTTCTATTCTCAGTGATTGTCAAGTTGAGAAGCTCAATAACAGCTCAAAAGTGAAGAGGGAAACTTGCCAAAAGAGCTGGGTTGTGGATAGTGCTATTGTTGGATAGAAAGAAGCAAGTATACAGAAAGGAGGAAAGAGCATAATTGAGAAGGTAAAGAATATTAACATGCATCTAATTAAAACTAAGAAAATATCTTTGTAGACGAAAGAGTGAAGGGTTTATGTTCTCCGCTTTTTTTATAATTTTGTTTTAAAATACACATTCCCCATGGAAGTATCCAATTTGATAAGTTAACATTTTCCTTACAAAATACTTCATATAGGAAAATATTTGCCATGTTTGACTATATTACTGTCAACATGTAAGCTACATCTTTTACTTAGTCAGGATAAATACTATTTCCCAGATCTTCCAGCATCTGAAACAACCTAATGTATCTGTCTTTAAATATTTCGCTGGTACACATAGCTGACTGAAAGATTCCAAATTACTTACAAATTATTTGGAAAACTCTTCAAACTGATGGTGCACCTTTGTCTCTCTCGGAAGTGGAAACTAGTTCATTATACAGATCCTCCTCATTGTGAAGCAGACTCATGCCACTGATGCTCTGTGTGGGACTTGCAATTCAATACAAGCAGAGTATAAAGTGGCTCATCCAAATTCTGTTTTAAAAAGTAATCTTCCCTTCATAGAATCATAGAATAGTTAGGGTTGGAAAGGACCTTAAGATCATCTAGTTCCAGCCCCCCTGCCACAAGTAGGGACACTCCACACTAAACCATGCCACACAAGGCTTCATCCAACCTGGCCTTGAACACAGACAGGGATGGAGCACTCACAACTCCCTTGGGCAACCCATTCCAGTGCCTCATCATCCTAACAGTGAATTAAGAATTTCTTCCTCATATCCAATCTAAACCTTCCCTGTTTAATTTTTAACCCGTTACCCCTTCTCCTGTCACTACAGTCCCTAACGAAGAGTCCCTCCCCAGCATCCCTATAGGCCCCCTTCAGCTTGGAGTGCTTCACCTCTACACAATCTCATGCTAAGCTGCATTCAGCCAAGACTGAGAGAAACTCAGTGATTTAGAACCCAGTTTGAAATCTCTGCTTTAAATGTAAACTACTCTGCTTTAGGACTGTTTTCTTATCACATATGTATTTTATTTTAAAAAGTCTTTCCAGACGTAGATCTGTAACTGTCTTGGGGACTGAAGAAAACAGAATGGTACACAAAATGTTACAAAACAAAATTAATTCAGAGTTCAATTTTTCATTTTTTTTGACTTTTGTTTTAAAATCGCCTCCTCTCCTACCTCTGGCCAGAACTTTACATCTTTTTTTCAGTGGAAGCAAGTCAACCCTATTTTAAGACTCTGAGTTTAGCTATACATAAATCAGTTTAACTACCTGTGATTAGCTTCTGAGCTGACACACTAATGCCTTTGGATGTCAACCTCAGAAGGAAAGTAAGACTATGAAACAAAGCAAACCCAAAAGAATCTGACCACTGTCTCAATGGTCCATCCTTGAGCATATCTTATAGATACCCACTGGAGTCTTGAAGAATGCATTAGAGGCTGGAACATTCATTCACAAGACCCAAAATGTGTTCTTTTTACACTTTAAGACAAAGTTTAAATTATAGCTTAAAATGTTGAGAAGTCAATTGTCACCAAGAAAATTTATTTATAAATGTTTAGTACTTACCATGAAAAGTTACCCACTGATCCCATCTGAAACAGAGAACACCCCTCACTAAGCTGGAACCTCTCTGCCCCTCACCCCTCTCCCAGTTTCCATCACTCCTTCCAATTTTAAGCTTAAAATCAAACATTGGAAAAAAGAAGCCTAGGCATGTAGGTAGAGATAATATTTTATTAGAATAATAAGGCCATTAAAAAAAATATATCATGTGCAGAAAAATAACATTATATATAAAGTTATTTTCATGAAACTTCATTTGCATATACCAAATACAGATAAGAGAATTAATCATGCTCTGAAATGCCGCCTTTGTAAGACAAATATCAATTATTTAGACACTGACTAAATCTGTGCATTTTATTGGAGAAACCTGAAGCAAAAACTCGCAAAGGGAGGTCATGAACCCGGCCACTTACATACTCCTGATGTTAGGATAGAACCGTTGTAGTCTGCTGTAGGTTAAAGATGCTGAATAAAAGTTTAATTCTATTGAAATCACAACAGGCTTTCAAATATTAGATATCCAATAACTCAAACATTCTAATTTCATCTTCTGTCTTTGAAATGGAAAATAATCCTTAGACCCTCACAGACCTCCTCACTACAGATTTCAGAACAGTTCTGGGGTTGCAAGACCAGCATAACAACGGAAGAGAAGCACATTCAGTTTCTTTGGTTATTTTAGCACATGACTCATTACTACTTGGAGACAAGTTCTCTCTGTTAAGATGCTGCTGCCCTGGTGCAGAATCTGGTGGTGAAGGTACACCATGTAGATTCCCATGTGTCAGTCTGACACTGATTGCACTGATGTGCAATTGCTAAACAATTCCATTGTATACCTCCCAAAGTACAGAGGTGATGACCACACTGGGAATGCAAGCCAGACCAGTCTCATGATCAATGAGTCAATTGTATTACAAGTCATTACCATAAAATA
>JBCJKH010031202.1:0-13231 GCA_039877255.1 Loriculus beryllinus | reverse complement strand
AAATTAGCCTCTCTCGATGATTTCCTGAGTTTTGAAGATATAAGGGTTTGCATACATTTTCACTATGGGAAGTCAGGCACGTCTTTACTCTTACAGGTTTTTATTCTAGAATGCCTGGACAGAGGTTCTATGCAACCACAAAGGTTCCCCACAGGACAGAAATGCGACATACAAATAGAAGTTTCAACACATTCCTTGGCTTAAATAGCTGGAAAAAATCACAATTTTAATCTATTCTAAAATTTCACTGACCTATCTTTCCCCTCATATATTTACAATCCAGTTTTAGAGCTCTAGCCTAATTTCAGGCATTTGGTCACGTGTCATGATATCACCTGGAACATGAAGTACTACAGATTCCATTCATATACTTTTATACATGAATGTACCATTCATATACTTCTGTAATTAAAGGCAGTTAATTGTTAATCCCACAGTTTTCATAATACTCAGACAGTAAGAGCCAGAGCAGCTCAACAAGCTAGGCAAATAAGTTGCTAGCAGAGATGACATCAGATCTATACAAGAAGCACATTCGCAGATGGTTGTGCAAGCCATGAACAGTATGAACAGGGGTTAGATCCTGCCTCCTGCAAAAAACACAGATGAACACCCTTGAACTGATGGCTTTAAAGCACAACCACATGGTTGAAAGGCTCAGCAATATGGTCAGATCCAGCCAAATTTTTTTTATTTTTTTTTTTTTTATTTAGACTGTTTTTTTTCAAAGAAAGGATTGGGGGAGCAGGAGGATGTTCATTTCTTCAAAACAGAAAGAAAACATTAGTACAACTAAGGCTATAGAAAGACCTAGATTAAAAGAACTGCACTCTCTCAACCTTCCATCATGATCTTGGGCATTCATTTCCCAAAGGCTTGTATAAACTGAGTACTATATCACTTCTCTGCCTCACAGTGGGAGCATAATATTAGAACAGCCATACCATAGTGGAAGCAGATGTTTAAGGAACATGTTTCACCACTGTACTTTGCCAGTTTTCATCAGTCTGCTCTATCAATTTATTTCATCTTTCTTGGATCTCATATGGTGAGAAATAGAAGTATTGCTCTCTATTAACTCTCTACAAGTAACTCATAACATTGTATTATTTCCCTCCTGGTAATCTTTCTCCCACTGCCCCCTAAGCTGGAAATTCTGCAAATGTTTCATCTCTTCTATCAGAGAAGCTATTCCATACATTCTACCGCTTGACTGTGCTCTCTACACTTTAAAGTTCTTTATTACATACTGTCTACATTTTCAACCTCTTTAGCTGGTGGATTAAGCAGACATTCACAGATTTATACAATAACATGACAAGTTTCCTGTTTTCTGTTCCATTACTTTCAAATAATTTCTAACATTCTTTTGGCCTTGTTGACTGTATTAGCAAAATACTCCACTCATCAGAAAAAATGACTTTTATTAAATACATCCTTCAATTTTCCATCAAATGCCACAGCTGGCAGAATGTATTACTACCCTTGTGATGAATCCTGAAGACCCCAATATGCTGAAAGACCTGAATGATTTCATTCAAAGAAGAAATCTATTTGTCTCTGCAAATTAGTCACTCAGATATCCTCAGGATAATTATGGTATTAAAAGTCAGAAATTAAATTAGAAAAGTGAAGGACTGGTTTAAAATTTAGCAGCATGCAGTAATGCCAAGTGCCAGTTCATGTCAGGAAATTAAAAACACTGTGGTCAGCTGAAACAGACAAAGTGGCATGGGTAAAGTGGGCTCATAACTGACTCCTCCAGGTGCAATTAGATATTGACTGATTTCATCTAGTAAAGCCTCGGGATTTGAAAAGATTACACCGAAATGGTGTCTTTAGGAGCACAGGCACTTCTGACATTAGAGAGCTGTTATGATTCCTGTTTTGTTTTACCAGCCTCAAAAAGACAAACACTGATACCATTTTATCACATCCTGGATTTTCCTGTTTATATACTTGCAATGCTTGATACACCTGCCATATCTGAGATCTGAAGATGTCACAATATGAGGTAAGAAGGCGACAGGCAACTTTGCCTTTATCACCAAAGTTTTGCATAGTTCTAGTTCATAGATGTTCACAGTTATTCCACATGAGCTGGTGAATGCCTTAATATTGCAGAAAGTACTAATAACTAGTCTAGGACAAATACTCAACAATATTTACTCTTTGCTGTATCCCAAATTTGAAACAGAAAAACACAAAATCATATGCTTTATTAATAAAATATGATATAATCAAAATTATTTATTCGTAAAGCATTACCTAGAAGACAGAAACAGTGGGCTGTGCAAACAGCATTTTCCAGAGTGCTGAACAACACTTTGACCCACTTTTTCTTCAACACCACGTGCTCACAACCATTATGAGGAATGAGAACCAGCTAATACCATGAACTTCACCTACAAATCAAGAAGAAACTGGCATGATTCTTGAAAATGCAGGCTTAAGTGGCATTTTCTGGAAAGAACACGCTAAGCAGAGAGTTACTTCAATCCCCAGTCACTGCAATTTCTAAATGGCTATCTGGTATAGCCCACTGACAGCATAAGCAGTAATCCACTCTGGAGGAGACAAAGGGTTAAAGGTCTAAGTCACAAGCAGGTGTCTCCTGCTAGAGACACTAGTCATTTCTAATTTTTAATAGAAAAAAGTGTTTCCCTGTGGACTGCCCAAGAATAAAAATTAATGGTCAATACATGTATCTACATATAGCATTCTTTTTCAGCTTAGGTGGAGAAACAAAAATCTAATGCTTGAAACTTTACTTCTGTATATGGATATAGGATTATCATTCTCCTAAAAGGCTAGAGAAAGATGCTAAATTAATTTTCTCACTCAGAAACAGGTAATTTTCCTGTAAGAAAACAATAATCAGGTTATTTTTTAAGTCAGAAAACTACTGATCATTACAATGAAAATGTAAGAGATAAGTCCTTAGATGAAAACTCAAATGGCAGCTGTTAAGCAAAGACAGGATAAATAATGGAAGAAAACATGCAGAAAAAAAATGTAGATGCTTCTTAGTTTGTACACAGCTCATTGCTTGGGCCTCATCTGTGAGATTATTTTTCCTACAATAGCCCTTTCCAATGGCTCCACTTGAAGAACTGCAGCAATAAGATCTATGACAAGGTATCAGCTAGTACTCAGGATCAGATATCCTAGCAGGACCAGTAAGCAACAGTTACCAATTTCTCTGTAAGTGCTAGTAGCTTACACTTATGGCCACAAAGCACTTCTGGAAGCACACTGAAGTCAAAGTAATTAGTCTAAAGTCTGCATGGCAACATGCCATGAATAATGTTACAAACTGATGTCAAGCTCACCTCCTAGAAACTGTTTAGCAGCATCAGCCCAACCCACTATCTAAACTGAAAAAAACATGGCTCCAAACAGGGATCAAAAACTTCTGGTTTCATCAAAATGGTTCAAAACTTCAATTTAACTTTTGAGAAATCATACTTAATTCACATCACTGACAAAGACAGTCTGTTAGAAGGTGATCTTTCCTTGAAAACACAAATGTTTTATTTACCAGAAGCTCCCTGGAATGATCTTTATTTCTGTATTACTCTCTTTTTGTGAAAAAAATGAAGGAGGGAAAGCGGCAGAAGTTGCAAATGACCAGATGCACAGAGTAGATGTTTATTGTGGAGGTATGATGCTCTATCATATAAGCTTGAGAGGAAAAATACAAATAGCTAAAAACCATTTTTGTAGAAGCCTACAGAATGAAAAGAAAAATCCACGTTTTTCTTTAAGAAATCCTTCATTTATCTTTCTATTTATCTATTATCTATTTATCTATTTAGCTGTTCAAAAAGGAGCTTGAAAAATGCAACAGTAGTCTCCAAATAGCAATGGCGGCTGAATTAAAACAGAAGCTCACACATTTTAACTAATATATTTAAGATACTTAGTTATCTCAAATATATTAAGATCATATTGACTACCACCAGTTGGAAACTCAGTCAAAACTGTTCACTAAAGAACTCCCTTTATAGCAAGAAAAGATAACAACAGTGCAAGCATACAATTCAGCAGGCCAGATTTTATTGCTAGGGGCATGATTAGTGGAAAAAAACCTCTGTGAAACTTACAAACACAGACGATGATGAGTATTTGACAGAAACTTCTGCAGAACTTTGAATGTCTATATGTAACTATACATGCAACACACACCAGTTATTTTCAGTTGCATTTTAATTCTCCAGTTTAGTCAAAGAGATAAATAAAACAATTTTTAGAAGAAAAATAGAATGAAAAATTCAATTAATATGGAAATATAAAAAGTATCTTTTTATGATCAAAAAAAGTATCTAATACAAATATCAGTTGCTCAGAATGATCTACTACTACCTGCCAGTCATCTCATCCAGACCTTTTTCACTGAGATGACAGAAGAAACCACACACTTGAATTGTAAAATTTATGAAATTGAAATAATTAAACAAGCTACACAGACAATCTTGGAATATTACTGTCATTTTGCATTAATACAGAAACATAATGCCCAGATGAACG
This sequence comes from Loriculus beryllinus, assembly GCA_039877255.1. Lineage (NCBI taxonomy): Eukaryota > Metazoa > Chordata > Aves > Psittaciformes > Psittacidae > Loriculus > Loriculus beryllinus. The sequence continues at coordinate 8,701 of JBCJKH010031202.1, read as the reverse complement.
ATTAAACACCTCATGCACTTGGTGTTACACTTTGCCTCTTAACACCAGCATTAACCTTCTGCTAAGTGACAGCAGCTGTCTAGCCCATATAGGATAGAAATGCTGAAAACAAGAAGGTATATCCACACATATTTCATTCCCATACTTGAATGAATTCTGAAAACAAGATTATTACGGTAGCCCTTGAAGCAGTCCTCCTTTTTCAAGAACTTAGTAAATACAATGTATGACATTGGGCCACACATAAATCAATCCTATACAAACAAGAAAAGATAACTAATATAAAATGAACATATTCGACCCTAAATTAAATTTGAAATATTAAATTATAGAATGTTTGAGCATAGCACTGTCACAGAATATTCTTGAATGAGAAAAGCAGCTTATGTTCACCATGCTACAGTTTTAGACTGTGATTTCCAATTTCAAGTACATTGTCAGTTTTAAAGCTCAATTTGACATGTACAAGATCTTATTTGTAAAGCACAAGAGCACAGATTTAAAAGCTACAATCAACTGTGTAATTTGTGGGTTTTTTTAAAAGTATTTCACTGGAAATATTATTCACATTGCAATGATTTTTTTCTTAGCTAAAGGATCCTTCTCAGTTGCCTGATGATGCTCTACCACAATTTCAAGACCTGATCATCAATATTTTAATCAAATCGAGACAGAATACTATGAAAGATCAATTTCCTTTGCAAGATACTGTTGTTGTATTACTTGCTTTTCTACAGCTACACTATTTTTGAAATAAAACCGTATAGCAATAAATGTTAGTGTATATGCCCAAGTATAACAGAAGCAAATCCCCATGGAGATTGAGGACAAGCTTTCAGATGGGATTTTGGAGTAAAAGCATTAGAGGCCTGCTCAAAATCACGTCTAAATGAAGATAAATAAGATTGATACATACTTTGAATAGTTCTTAACATTCAGGATTGAGAGCAAGCTTTTCTAAATACTACTAATCATATTCTATTTTAGAGCACACAGTTACCAGTTTCTCCCTTAAGTCACTGGACAATCTACCATCATACATCATAGACAAATCATTGTTGTCCTTATGAACACTTATGTCAAAGCTAATTTTAGCTTTCTAACTTTACATTTCAGTATTACAATTACAGTAAACCTTAGTATGCTGTCTTCAGAAGTTAGAGTGCTTATTCAAAAGAAAAAGGTCAGAATTATAAAAATCTCACTGACTAAAAATAAATAGCACCCATTACCAAGGAGATTCTAACCCTTCATCTGACTAAGAGTCTTCTAATACATTTTCTATGTTTATTTATTTATCTGAAGAACTTTTGCTAAACAATGACCAACTAGTCTATTCACTGACACCCTAATAAAACAAAAGTTGATCTAATTAACCATTTACCAAAACAGCTAGTGGTTGTACAGTACTGAGCTGCTGGCTGGCCTTAAAAATTGAATGTCTAAAGTAAGTCATCCTAGAGATGAGTGCCATCTGTTAAGCTTTTCAGGTGGATAAGCAGAACTGGAACATCATCAGTCAATATAGAAAGTACTTAAGCCTATTCAATTAAGACGCATATGTTCAAATGTCTCATTCCCATTTTCCTTTTTGGAACAGTGGTTGTTATCTGGAGGTTTCTAAGAGAGACTTGAGTTGAGTTTTGCAGTAAGGACAATGCTTCAGTCTTCTTTTTGTAGCATAAAAAAATAGTAATGGTCTCCCATAAAAACAATGTGTAAAATAATTAATGCATTTACTTTTAAAATACAGAAGTAAGATACTCATACCACTTCTTTCAAATCTTAATATTAGAATGATGCATTTTTCACAAAAGCCTGTATATAATTAGAACTCACTAACTCTTTTACATATGGTATGTTTGGAGCAATTGATATTTTCTCATGACCACTTGCTATAGTGGATTTATCATCAGCAGCATAATCAAAGAAAACTTGTTTAGAAATGGCTACTAGCTCACCAGCTTCTACTGTTTTCTACTAAAAGGAATCTGAAAACTTACTGCCTTAATCCCTTTTTCTCTGTCCTTCCTCTTTGTAACCCAAGCTTTGTCTTCTCCAAAGACAGCTTGAATTCACTCCTATGAGTGGCAGGGAAGAGAAACCCAGTATTTAAATATAGTTAGCGTCATACAAGACAGCTTAGAAACATTAAGAAAATGAACCCTCTGGTTATTTAATGATAGTGATGGGAAAAATAAGATTGCTTTGGTGCCATAGTAATGACTATTTTAGTAAGTTCACGTTTATTTTAAAGTTATACTTACCTTTAGATTTTCTGAACTTTGTGGGTTTTATGGCCAGTTGTAAAAGATTTGTGGTGCATGTTACTCTGAACTTTACCTTTATGAAACAACCTCTAGTAAAACATAAAACTACCTTTAAGTAGAAAGGAGAATGTTACAGACATTTTAAAAAAATCTGTTTCCCCTTTATATTTTTCCTCAAAACGTGATTTTGCAGCAAGGAAAGGAAAAACTAAAATAAGGACAGATCCTTTACAGACCAATATAAAGACCTTCTTTACTCTGAGTGTAAGCATCTGACAATCTGAAGACAACTTTTAGACGGTTTTTCAAAGCCAAATGAAAACACTTATTTAACTGAAATATACCAAATTTACTCTAATTTCTTAACTTCAAGAACTAAATGAAAAAGAATAGGAAAGCTTTGCAAAAGCAAGCAAAGCTTCTCAAGATTTAAAGAATCAAACCAGAGTTTTTGCAACGAAAAGGCTTATTTAATCTAGTAAACAATATTCAGCATCATTGCAACAATCAGCATGTTCACATACCACAATATCTAGCATCAGCAAACTTAATGACAAGAAGGTCATGCTTTCATTACCCCAGAGAATAGAACAGCTGCTGAAACATTTTATCAAGGCATGCAGTGGCAACTCCATTATTAGGACTACATCATGTCCGGGTTTCTTTCTGAAAAATAGGTTCCAGTTTATCCCCCAGATAAACCAGTTGAAAGGTGTTACACTGCCTCATGCATTAGCTTAGATAACAAGGACACCAGGAAAAAAACCCATTTTATCATTACTAATGGTAACAATATGGTCAAAATTCAAGGACACTGAGGGAAATGTCCTACTTCTCAACCGTGTTGCAGCTACACTGATTTTTATGAAGTTATTACAATGTGTGTGGAAATGCTCTGCTGATTGTTTTTAAAACAGTTTTAGATTAAAACTGTGTGTGTACAAATCAGTCAGAAAAAACACAGGTCTATGGCTAGTCAGGAGTTTTTTCTGCTCAACTGATACTTAAGGTAAAAGATACAGTAAGGATGGAGTGCAGATCTCCATTAGATTTTGTTAGATTTTAAATCATACTTTTTAAGTTATTCCAAGCAAGTTGTGATCCCGACATGTTTGAGAATATTTAGAAACGGATGAGAATTGGAACTGACAAACCATGCAAAGAATCTAAGTGGACTGTCACTTTTATTTATACTGTCAAAAAGGACCTCCTCTTATGTTCCTGACATCATTATTAGGAAGCCTGTATATCACCACATCTTTAGCAAGTTGCTCTGTATCACAGAAAGAGCTAAAATTATTGTTCCATACACTTTAGGATGGATGGATGTTCACATACCATCTAACAGAGGTAACATGCTGCTCCTCCAAGAGAAGTACTAGTAAAAGAAATTAACATAAAGGGATTATGACACCATCAACTATTCTTGCTAATGACTTACAGAAATATGTTACTTTAGTAGTGAAATATTACTACTACAAAAGAAAACTTACATCTCATTAAAGTAATAATGCCTTTACAGTTCCTAGTCATCCAATACCCCAAACAAAATTAGCAAGCATTAACCTTCCTTCCCATCATCATCTAGCTCGCAGGCAAAAGGCTTTAGCCAGTATCCAAACATTTTAAGTCTCAAAGAAAGTCTTTGACAAAGTAAAGAATAGAGCTTACAACTGTTGAATCCTTTCACTGCACAAGAAGCCTAACTTAATTAATTCCTTCCACTAAGATACTGGGGCACTTCTAATATGTCTTGAGTTCTTCATGATGTAAGAGTAACACATTATGTAACATCTTCAGATGAATTAAAAGAAATAAGAACAGGAAAAGCAACTAATGCAGTAGGATTTGATTTGAGGCTTAGTGTGTTTTATGTGTACATTTGGAACAAACTTCAGGTCTTTATAAAGAAAAAAGGTTGGAAGCAGGTCCCAACCATGCAGAAGATGAATGGAGATTTTGACATTTAGGGCACACAGAATTATGAGATAACATATTTGGCATTGCCATGCTGTCACTGCTCTAATTAATCTGCCTTCCAAATCTCCACATCCTGCTTCTTCTGTTCTTGCATGATGTCCTCTCCGAAACTCCTCATTTTTCCCAACCCCAGTTTCTCTCTCTTGTTGAGGAGACCTCCTCTCTCTGCCTAGTCTTGCTATCCCATGCCTACCTGCTTCTCCAGCTCACTTCTGGCAACTACTAATGCTTTCGTATGCTCCTATCACATCCAGCACACCAAGACATTTCTGTCAGAGCATATCTAGGGATAGCACAGATTCATGCCTGTGCCACACTGTCGAAAAAAGAGGTCCTGAGGCAATCTGACTCTAACAGGAGCTCTTTGAAGCCCCTTCTAACTACTGGTACAGACAGCAGTAGTGAGAAATGAGTCCGTTTCTGGCTGTCTGCCTTGAGGAGATGAGCTGAGCTGAGGCTAGTTTGTCACACCTGTGCACCCAGCTGCAAGACCTGAAGTTCCCAGAGGGGAGGGAGGGGAGCTATTTCTGTAACATGTCATGGCAATCACTACTGATGCATGCAGCACTGTCCAAGGAAAGAGGCAATTTATTATGGTATGGTTATTGTTACCTTCTCTACAAAGGGTTATATTTCTCATTCTGTGAAGTGAAGATGAACTCAGACAGCTTGGGGATGCAGGGGAGTTCCCCTCCTTGGCTTGGTGGGTTCTGACCCAGGATGTCTCCCTTCCTGGTCAGACATAGGTGGCTGATGCAGTTCCTATTTATGTATGCAGCCAGTGGAAGAGTTGAGCCTGGATATGCACAAACACACACTCCCAAGTTCAGTAGTGTGCCTGTAGCATGCCTACATAGACACAGAGAAGAACACACTCATACAGAAAACAGTCAGAAAACACTAAGAAGGTAAGCTGTGGTGACAACATGCAGTGCTCAGCCAGGCAAGGGTACTGACCAGCAGCCTGCTGGCACTTAACCAGCCCTTTTTATCCCCCCTCCTCTCTATCTTAGCATGTTCATTCTTTCCCCATTCATCTTGATCTACCCTTATCTCCCCACAGATGAACATCCTACTCCTATGTATTTTTTTTCCATTGGTCCCAGTTTTGCTACACAGATGCCAACATTTGGTGTTTCTGATCCCATTATCTGGGTCATCTAAGCTTTCTACTGACAGGGTTACCTAAGTTCTGTTGGTACTGGTAGATTTCAGTCCCTCGCAGGTTCCCAGTACTGCCCTCCAGTGAAGTTCACTGTCTCTCACCTAACATCCCATTAATCCCCTGTGAAGCCCAAGTAAACTCATGACATTGTCTGTACCTAGAATGGTATTTCTGACCCCACTACCAAGGTCATCTTAATCTTATATGGCATTATTGATACGGCTATCTAGGTGCTGTCGGCTTTGCAGGATTCCCTTTCCTAAAAGCTACCTCTAGCAATTATCTATTAAGTTGGAATATTTATCTTGTAATTCCTCCTTAGTCAACTGTGAATTCTGACCATTCTCTACCCTAACACACACCTTCACTCCACTCATTTCTGCTGTCACCGTTTCTCCATACCTTCAGTTTTCCCTTCTTCTATGCTTGCCTATCTTACCAATTGCTTATTACAATTATCATCATTCTGATCTCCCTTCAACCTTGAAGATGATACTCAGAGGAGAAAATAGATGATTCAAACACCTAAGCAGACCTGACTTTCCCTTGCATAGGGATGGAGCTATCAGAATTTTTACATGCATTTATCCTCCAAAGGATAAAAAAGTCTTTTCATTTGTATTGTTGCTTTTCCCCCCTTCAAGTCTAAGAAAAACAGCATCTTAATATAGCCTCCCTCCCTTTTCCTCCATCAGTTTTTTGCCTCTGTTAACAGGAAAACAGTCATCCATAAGAACTCTCTCCAGCAGATGTCAGCTCCTACTTCTTGTAATGAGAATTTTGCAACAAAAACAAGCAGAGAAAAGGGGATGATGAAGCAGGGCTCTTTAGTATCAGGAAGATGAAAAGTTTCCCTTCCCATTTACTAGTGGTAAAACAGCTGAGCTCCCACTAGTTTAACTCACGCACTTGGGACTCATTTCTTTGATACCATTAATCACTCCATCTCTCACTGAAAAAGCTGAAAGGCACAAAGGATTCTGCTTTTTGGGATCATGACAACATTCCCCCAGTGGAATAAATTACACAGAAATGAGTGAATAAAGCATAATTTTTTTATCAAAATTGTCAAAGATTCCATAACATTGATATAAATAACTCTGCTTTGATGTTTTGTGATATTTGCATGTGGCAGTCATACAGGGCTGAGACAATTCCAGAAGGAGTTGTCAAATTAAACCCCTATTGCCTATATCACCTACTGCTGTAATCTCCTCAGATAACACACCAGTTCAGTCAGTCCAGTTTCTCAGCTTTCCAATTTCCCAAAGCACCAAAACACAACTGTGATCCATTCACACTGCAGAAACACCTGCCAGTGGAAAGGTTCCACAGCAATTACTCTTACAGTAAGTAGAGAAATACAACAGAGATGTAGCAGGCGCATCGGAGTTCTGCCATAAAATGAGCATTTTTGTAAAGAGCCCTTCAGCAGTCTGCTGTTGTACTTGACCCTTGTTCTGAGCAGGAAGCATCTCTGTTTCCTCTCTTTGAAACGGTATACTGTGGTCCAGTGCTGCCTAGTATCAAGAAAGGACTATCCTGGTCACCAATAATTCCTGGCATCCATGCAGTTAAGTATCTAAATAGGTAAGGCCCACATAGCAACTTCAAGTTTTTAGCAACAGATACAGTTCTGTAACTAGAGAAATAACAACACCAACAGAAAAGGTAGAGATTAAATCAGTGGAGCAAGGACGCAATTTTGAATTCCTATTTTTCTGGAGAAAATAGGCAAATAAATCACAACCTGCGGTCACTGCTGTATTTAGGCTAATAAGAGTTGAAGGGAATTCAATTTTGTTGGCCAATACTTTGCAGAGGAATAGAATTTTGATAGCATTTGATTTTGGACACATTAAGACCCCTAAAAGCTGTTTTCTAGAGGGTATGGAACATCTGATTTCTTAAAAATCAAGGCTTCTACTTTTAAGTTAAACATCGAAAATAATATTTTCAAATCACAGCATCCATTCTTAAAGGCACAGAATATTAGTGATCAAACTACTATGTCAATTCAAATTCTAAAAAACACTGATTTATTCAAATAATTTATTATAAGTCAAAACTGACACTTCAGCACTAAGTATTTACATATACCCCCCTAAGGAATTGTGCTCCAATTATTCCAAATGTAAACACAAAACTAATATTTAAGGACCAGCAGAGAGTGAGGACTTGTTATTGTAAACACTGAAAAAGATTAGTACAGCACAGCAGCCTGAGCGGGAAAAAAAACCCAGATAAAATGTGGAGAAAAGAATGCAAACACAAAGCAGAGTGATTAAGGATTTATCCTTTTTCTTTGGAAGAATAAGTTAAAAAGCAAGAAATAAGCTAAACAAAGAGAAATGAAAAAAAAGAGAACATTGAGACTAAAAGCAATGTGAGAGAAAGTAAGGACAAACATGGACTATAACTGATATGAAATGTAAACTGGGAAAGTAGGAGAGAAAGAAAGGATTGAATAACATGACTGGATAACATGGAAGGACCGAGGACATCTTGACAGAGGCCAACAATGGCACTGAAAGTCCAAATACTTCTGCTTTCCTGCTTTCACATAATCCAGTCCACTCCTTTGATGTAGGAATATAGGTAAGTGAGCAATTATCTAACCTCACAGACCTGAGTTCATAGGCCTCTGATTTTTCTAGTCAGTACTTAACATTGTATACTCCAAAACTAAATCTATCTTAATCCATTTCCTCCATCGTGCTCAGTTCAGCTTTATAGGGGTGTCCAGCTTTAATATTCTTTCATTACCTTAAAGGATGGCAGGTTCTTGTAATTATTAACTTAATAATAATGTATTTGAAAAAGAAAAACAAATACATAAGTAAACAATGGCATTTAAGTTTATGTAAAGCATGTCTAGGTCACTAATTACTTTTAGTGTAAGTCACCTCAAGATTGTCTTTTCACTTCCTTTTCAAATTTCCCAAGCAAGTTTTTTGGATGTTGGCTAACATGCTCTACCCTTTATTTTCCTTGGTCTGCACATTTGCATTACAGCTGAATTTACTACATGTGTTTTACACTCGATTAATTACTTCTGCTCTCATTGTGACCTCTAAAACTAGTTTAGCACAGCTCCAAGGCTGCATTCCTTTAATGGCCAGTATCTGAGCATGGGCTTGCTGATTTTAGCTGTGGGCCATATGGTATCATAGAATCATAGAACAGTTAGAGTTGGAAAGGAGCTTAAGATCATCTAGTTCCAATTCCCCTGCCATGGGCAGAGACACCTCACACTAAGCTATGCCACCCAAGGTTCTGTCCAACC
>JBCJKH010031200.1:0-53260 GCA_039877255.1 Loriculus beryllinus | reverse complement strand
CTGGCAGGTTCAAGCCATTCCCCTTGGCCTGGCCCTACATCCCTTGTCCCAAGCCCCTCTCCAGCTTTCCTGCAGCCACTTTAGGCACTGGAGCTGCTCTCAGGTCTCCTGCAGGCTGAACCAGCCTAGCTTTTTTTTCACCTCTCTTTATGCAGCTCTCTGATAAAACAGCCTCTGTCCCATGATCCATTGGAGGGGCTCTGCCTAAACCTGTGCCCCTCACAGGGCTCTAATGCATCACCCTGACCTGCAGCTGCTCCAGGACATGGCTGTGGTGAGCATGACTTTGGGTACTGCTGGGCACAGAGTTGGGAATGGAGGAAAGGATGATGGGAATGGAGAAGTGTGAGGCTAGCACACCTATTGTGAGGGTGCAGGATGGAAGAGGATGACCCCCAGGCTTGAAACCAAGGTCAGCATCTTCAGTGCCAGGCATGAAGAGGAAGATGATTGGGCCAGCGATGGTTCTGGGAGCTCAGTCCTGGTTCACTAAAAGCACAGTTTATAGCCTGATGTTCCTCGGGGAGTTGCAGGACTGGGTCTGTGGGCTGCAGCTGGGCTGTAACTTGCTCCCATCTGTGCCTGGGCAGGCTCATGCTTTCAGTAGCTGCTGTCAAAGGATGCTGTCACCCTCAGCCCCACACCAGCCCAGCCCAAAACACTCCTGTTCACTGCTGCAGGGGGCATGTGGCTGGCCTCAAGGCTGTCAGCGCTGCCATGGTGTCCATGTCCCATGTCCTTTGTGGTGCTGCTGCATCCAGAGACTAAAGAGCTTTATCTTGTCTGTTGGGACCCAAACCCAAGGAACATCAGATGCCCAAGCTGCCATGAGCCACAGAGGCTCTTTGGCCACTGTTTGTCCCTCTGTATTGGTGAGAGAAGGACCCTGGTGATGAGCCAATGAAGGGTATGACCAAGAGGTCTTGGCTAGCAGCATCTTTCTGATGAAACCCAGTCACATCTGCCTCGCGTTTGAGACTCAGAGGAAACTTTGTCCAGTGGGACAATAGGAGGATTTTGGTCCTATCGGCAGCAGATCCTGCATCAGCTCCAGCTACACCCCTATAGTTACCTTTTGCAATGAGGACATGCTTGGGTGACTTTGCTAATTGGCTCCCCACCCATCATCACTTGAACTAGTATTCCAGCGTGGAGAACTGATGGCAGACCCAGCAAACAAAACTCTGCTAACAGCCTCAGATGTGTGAGGATTGTACGTGCACAGGGTGTGCCTTCATACCACGGGTGTTAACCTCTGCTCCAATTCAGCTTAAAAACAAAGGGTGTAGGGGTTAATCTGATCATGGTTTGCTTTGGGGTTGGAGCCTCTGTTTTTTTTATTAGATAAGAAAATTCAATGACGTGAAGCATTGGGATGGTTCTTCTTTCAGAGCAATCCCCAGGTCATTCAGAGCAGGTATTGCCATTGCAACACCACTTTAGAACAAAGCAAGAAAACAGAGACAAAACTGAAAACAGGAACCATCAGATAAACAATGCTGCTGGTGCTGAGCTGAGCTCCTTCCTGCTCTCAGCCATCTGGAGAGTCAGCTCCAGGGAGCCCAGCTTTACCAGTCAGCTCCTCCCAGCTGGGAAACCATTGAAAAGCTTTCCCATTCATAAAACCCCTTGTCGGGAGGTGTGTTGAGCATCTGGGTCTCCTCCTCCTCCAAGCATGCACAGCCAAGATGCCCCGAGTTCACTCAAGATGTTTCCTCTGCCTGTGCTGTGGGGTTAATGTCTTGCTTCAGCCACAAGCATTTCCACAGGGGTGAAGAACTGAGAGGCAATGGCTGGTGAGCTCTCAAGTGCTGTTAGTGCTCAGGGTTACAGCTGCATCAAGTGTAGTGGTGGGTGAACCAGTGCATCCTTGGTGGCACGAACCTGCCCAGGTACCAGTTTCTCAGCCAGTGTCATTGAAAACTGGTGTGATGCTGGTCCTAGGGACAGCTGGCTTGGTGGGGTCTTGCTCATTGCACTGTGAACCTGAACACTGGGGTGTGAGGAAAATGTTTCATTTGATCAGAAATAAGAAGTTTCATTTTTTTCTGGCTTGATTTCTACTTTTTCAATCGCAGTAAGATGAGTGCGAACGCTGTTTCTGAATGAGGAGGTGAAAGGTTTTGGTCTGAGTCTTCAAGGCTCAGAGAGAGGGTCACTCCTCCACTTGTGCATCCTCTGAGCAGATGCATTTTGCTGAAATCCAGTCCAGTTCCCTGAGGAATTTATTTCTCCAATTATTTTGTTCTTTTTGCTAAGTTTCTTTGCACACAGCTTTTGCTGCTACTCCCAGTTAATCTGTTGCTTTTGTTATATGCCCTTTGAAAACATGACCCTCATGCAGCATCTCCATTATCATTGGACTGTTCCTAAGGCCACCCCATGTGCTAACCTGCATGTGGGACATGGCAAAGCTGTATCCTGCTATCTGGTCCTGATGCCTGAAGCATGTGGGCTTGCTTATAGCTGCCTGTCAGTGAGTGGTGCAAGTCCTGATGCTGTAAAACAGGTCTGAGACTTCATCAGCTCAAGGATAGTGGATACCTGAGCTAAAGCCAATGGAGGAGTGCAGCATCAGGACACTGCTTCTGGTGTTTGTCCTTTCTTAAATTCTCTTTGTAGCCTCTGTCTCTGAGTCTCTGAAGCAAAGAGAGGTTGCAATTTGGAGTTGGTGTCCGTACCTCTCGGTTTTATTGTTTTGGAGTTTGCAGTGTCTTCATCCCATAAGTGTTAGCCTTGAGCTCAGGCTGCTAATGCAGATAATCTTGGGGGTGAAATTTGGGAAATCACATTAAATAATTCCCATTTGCAGCAATGTAAGGAGCTTGGATGGAGGTGTTTGTGTAGAGCTGATGTGTCTTAGGCATTTCTCAGCTTCCTGTTGGCTTTCTCTTCTGATCTGCTGAGCTGGGGTACTTAGTGCTGGCTCAACAGAGCAAAGCTGTACCAGGGGGACCTGGTTTTGTGATTACCACTGAAAAGTGCCCTTGCTGTGGGATCTACAGCCCAAACCCACTTGCCCTACTTCACTGAAGGCTCAAGCTGTTTATCCCCAGCCGCTCCAGAAGCCTTTCCTCCTCCTGTGGCTCTCAGAGAACTGCTGCAGACCCGTACCCTGGGTAATCGGTTTCCCGTGACCACAGCAGCTCTGCTTTCTATGCACGGGGATCGTGATGCTGGTTTTGCTGGTGTCACTTGGGGCTACGTGATGCTGAGCGCTGCCGCAGCGACGTCGTGTGTGGAGCTTGCTGGTTGTTCAGTTCCCTGCTCCCATTCTCACCCTCCCCCAGGTCTTGCAGCACGGCCTCACAGCCCAGTGCGTTGCCCCGTCCGGTGCCTTCATCCCTGCCCTGGGAGCAGAGCATCTGTGGTGCCAGGCTGGGAAGGTCACGCTAAGCAGTAAAACTTAGTCCTGCCCTGTGTTAGGAGAGTCACAGAATCATGGAACTGTTCGGGTTGGAAGGGACCTTAAAGCTCACCCAGTTCCAGCTCCCTGCCACGGGCAGGGACACCTTCCACTAGAGCAGCTTGCTCTACTTGACCAGGGTTTTGGACAAGGCTTTAACCTGCCAGAGGGGAGATTGAGAAGAGTTCTTAGGCAGAAGCTCTTCCCTGTGAGGGTGCTGAGGCGCTGGCACAGGGTGCCCAGAGAAGCTGTGGCTGCCCCATCCCTGGCAGTGTTCAAAGCCAAGTTGGACACAGGGGCTTGGAGCAACCTGCTCTAGTGGAAGGTGTCCCTGCCCGTGGCAGGGGATTGGTACTGGATAAGCTTTAAGGTCCCTTCCAACCCAAACCATTCTATGAACTTAAAATACCCACCTGCTTGGGCATTGAATCTTTACCTTTAAAAGGCTGATGTTGCTTTACTGAATTTTCTTGACAGAGAATAATATTCTGTTTCATTTGATGAAAGACCTTAGCGACCCAGTCAGTTTGGAGCAAAAAAAAACAAACCTCAAGGATAAATGTGGGGAAAAAAAAGGCCTTAGACTACACATCAGCTTTAAACCCAGCTTAGCTAGAAGATCTGTCTTCTTTTTCTGCAGTGATTTTTCTTTCTGGCACACTTAATGTGCTGCCCTTTTGCTAAGATAGAGAATCAAAGCTGTTCCAAATAGGTGTACAATTCAGAGTCACATGTGGCTTTTCTTTTGAAATAACAAATAGCAACCAAAACACTCAACAGATCTGGGATTTAGATCGAACGTGTCTCTTTCCAGGCAGTCTCTTAAACGTCTACCTTCTGATGGGCTTCTACTTCAAAGTAAAGCTAACGAAGTGCCTGTCAACACGCTGCAGTTAATGCTGTTGCTCTGACTACAGATTAATAAATATGTAAAAGGGGGAAGAAAAAAATCCTTATTCAACTCCTTAGATGGAAACCGCTTTGTGCTTGCCCCATTTCCTGAATTTCAAGAACTTTCATAACAGTTACCCAAATGTTTGTCATACTAACATTTTTTTTTTTTTTTGCAAATACTAAGTGATATTAATAGAAAATTACAGATAGTAATTTCCAATATTTGTGTTGGAAACCTGGTTTCAAGACCTTGCAGGTGTTTGATCTAGGCAGAAAAACATGATGCTTCATTTACATCTAATCCAAGCATGCCAGTAAATGGAGGAAGGTGACTGAAGAAGTATTATTTAGACTGCTCTGCGAATTATCATTTAAAACCAGGTATTTTTTTCAAGAACTAGAACTTTAACCTGTTGCAATCTTGTTGCCATACAAATGCAGAAAAATCACTGCTTTTTTACTGAGGGGTATTTACGGACTGATCATACAAACAGCAAACTGGTTAGCTATTCAGTGAAGCAGAATAACACCTTTATTTTTTGCTGAGTCTGCAACCATACTCTGCCATAGGAAGGCAAAGATAAATATCTGGGTGGAATATATAGAATAAATGTTAAAATTACCCATGAGTTACTAAGTTTCTGCTTTTATCCTGGAATATACCACCTGCCAGGCAGGAGAAAAGGGGATTCTAGATGGTTTTTGATGGGTGAAGGAACTTGAAAGAGAATTCCCCCTGGCTGTGGGAGTGTGAAGGACAATAAGCAATGGGCTTTTGGGGACCATTTCACAACCTGATTACTGGCATAGCTGCCTTCCTGGCATCAGGAAGAGCCCTTAACCAAACCACCTCAACCCAGCGAATAAAACCAGTAGGATTTGTGAGTTAGCTCCTGGGCTGTTTACAGGCCAGTGTGGTTTAATTGTGGTTAATACTAATTGGTTAATAGTCTGAGCAGTTATAGCTCAAGATCTGCTGAGTGGCACCTTCAGGCAGCAGCTGCAGGTCACAGGGGGGTTTAGGGTAGAAGATTGAAAGCATGTTCAGGGCTAAAGCAGCGCTACCTTAACTGCAGCAACCTCTTTGCTTTGGCAAAGGAGGGCAGGAAGGTGGGTTAAAGCCTTTCTAACCCTCCCTGCTTCCTGCCTGTGAGTCTGTAAGCGGCAGGCACAGATCTCAAGCATGACTGCCCTTTTAAGTGGAAATTTCTTGAGCAAAAGGTCATCTCTCCTATATATTTTTAAGATAAAAGTAAAGCTGCTTCATAAAGAAGGTATGACCCAGGAAAACATGAACTGTTCCTTGTGCCTAATGAAATGTAGTGGAGAGTGCCAGTTCAGACTACAGCACAAGATCAAAATAGGGTATAGTGTTTACATCAATTTTGAGGAAAGATATAGCAAGCAAAAGGAAAACTCCTATCAAAGTTATCTGGGTTACAAAATAAGTTACACTCTCACCAGGCAACTATTTATATGGTCAAGAACCAAGATAAGAAAATGCTATAGTAACAGTTCTACAAAACTATGAGGGTTTTTAAGAACCAGAAGATGACTTAAAGAGTAGACACAAACTTTCCACCACAACTGTTTTAAGTAAGCTTATTACTGAGGTTAAATTAGGACCACTGTCATTTAAGAGATGGAAGAACGTTTTGCAAACATAGTGAAATAAAGCCTAGTGAAACTCTTATAGAACACCGCTAGCACAGATAAATTAAAATATTACTTTGGAAAAGAAAACAAAGCTAGCTCTGTAATAGGGAGAACAAAGGATGGCGCTCATCTTCCTTCAAACAAATGTATCTTCAAATGTTTTCTGAGTTTGGCAGAGTGCCTTTAAAAAGAGCAAAATAAAATAACCCAACAGCACTTCTGTCTCTGCGGTGCATAACAGCAACAGCTGCTGACTTGAGTTTCTTACAATCCACGTCTAAGGAAACTGGAGGCGGAATTTGGGCCCACAAATGCAGCAGCCTCATTTGATGTAGTTTATAGTTATGATAACTTGCTTTAATGAGAACATTCATGTATCAAAGACTCACAGAATCATAGAATAGTTAGGCTTGGAAAGGACCTTAAGATCATCTAGTTCCAACCCCCCTGCCATAAGCAGGGACACCCCACATATAAATTATTACTATACACAAATTGCATTTTCTTCCCAAAACTTGTCACGAAAGTTGGTAAAACTTTTGGTTTTCTCCCATGTGAAATGAAAAAACTGAGCCCACTGCTCTATAGAACAGTTTAGGTTAATGTAACATCATTTGAAGTTTACTGACTTCATCTTTGTCAGGCTCTTCCTATTAGACTTTCGATTCCTGCCAGAAACACCTTGGTGGTTTTCTTGAATGCACAAATGGAAATATTTCTTCTAGTTTCTCAGGGGAAACAGGAACGAAGATTAAAAACTATTCTTCAAAACATGTCAGAAAACCTTCTATACTGGAAGGGGTTTTCCTACCTACTGACAGACTATACCTTTTCTGCCTCTCAAAAGTATGCGACATACCATGATTATGTATCATCAGTCTCCAAGAGCCTGCCACCTTGGTCAGTCTTATTTGAGAGGATTTTGTGATGCCTCTAGAGTTTGTTGTCCCAGCATGTCTGAATACCCTGCTACGATTGCACACAAGCTGTGGAACCTCCAGTCCCGCAGATACCAAAAGCTGAACTTGACAAGTTTCTCAGCAGCTTTGAGCAGGAGGTTAGACTACGCCTTCAGAGGTATCTTTGAGATCACAAAACCATAGAACCATAAAAGAAAATCTTCAGCATCAATTAATCCAGTCTTACAGAAGGAGATGAGTATACAAGAATGATTCCTGCAGATAATGATAAGAAATTTATCATAAGTTTTTTAATAGCAAAGCTAAGATCTCAAACAAGATGACCCATAACTTCAGCAACAATTTGGATATGTCTAATACTATCAACTTAAAGTAACTGCAAAGGTACATTGGCAAAAAGTAAAAAAGTAAAAACAAGGTATTCTAAAACAGGATTTAAACTTTCCTGAAGTTTCCTACAGAAGAAAAGTACAAAGAAGTTACTGACTACTTTAACCAATCTCTCTGAATAGTTGACTTAGCTCTTCAATAGACAGTGCTTTTCAGAGTTTGGCATTTCGCCCCAGGATTCATTTATTATCAGTAGTGTCACTAACATTGCATAAACATAGCTTGAGAGACAAAACTCATTTGGGTTGCAGCTGTGACAGTGCAGCAGTAATATGATCCCAAATGGTGATCTTTGAATGATGAGCTCCTAGAAGGGAGGTTGCTGCTTTACTGAGCCACTGTTTCAACTCATGCAATGAATCATTTCCTTCAAGCAAATAGATGGTGAATTGGTTACACGTATGTGTGAACAGGAAGAAATATAGATTAAAATTATTATAGATTGATTATCTCAAAAATGTTCATAAATATAAATTAAATCTGCAATTCCAGGGGGAAGCAGGCTGGGCTGCAGTCATCTCAGGCAGTCAGAGACAAGGCATATTTATTCCCTCATAATTTTCTCCTCCCTACCCTACCCCCAAAATGTTCATTTCTTCCAGAAAAGAGGAATAAAGAACAAAGCAAAACCTTTCATGCTGCTGTAGAAGTTCATGGGGAGTCCTCATGTTGCATGCAGGGTCCCCTTCAACTCAAAAATAATATAATAGGACTAAATTCTACTGAGAGAAAAATGCATAAATGTATTGAATGGCTTCTCTATAAAGAACTTACATAAATTAGTTCAAAGGAAGACGACAGCAGCATACAGAATAACTACTGTAACATAAACGGTGAACAGGAAAGATCAGTCATTGCTCAAAATAAAAGCGTATCAAATAAAATGGTGACAGAAATAAACTACTTTTCAAAACAAACAAACAAAATAAAAACCATATTTTAGCTGTAGAATCTTCTGCCACAGGATGCTGCTGGATATCAGGAATTTCTAGCAACTCAGAAAATGTCTAGCTAAATTTCTGTAGGAAAAAATCCATCAAGGGCTATTTAACCAAAGATACTATATAGGAATCACCAAGTTGAAGACAACTGGAAAAGTACATGAGGGCAGTAGTACTGCATGGATGCTGGAGGAGGCATCCGTTTTTCACCACTCTCAGAGTCAGTATCTGGGGTTGGGGTGAAACTTTGGTATTATCTTTTAAATTGTTCTTATGTTCATGTGGCTAAAATCAATCTGATTTAAAGAGCTACAAGTATGGATTTACACGTGAGTTCCTGTAAGTGTATGTAAAAATTATGAGCTATCATTTTGAGATTTATTTACAGTAGTTTTTTCCTATAGTAACCATAATATACACTTCAGCTGTAACTGTGCTGTATTTTTAAGCAGCAGTATGTGTTGAAATGCCAATACCTAGGGTAATTGCTTCTGTTTGACTTGGTATTGGAAGCATAGGTTTGTAACATATCCTGCTTTTATAACGTTCTGCACCTTTCTGTAATAGGCTGCAAAATGATCAAGGGCTTGCTCTAGGTCAAATTACCTTGTTATTAGCATAATAGCTTCTTTTTATGGCAGAAGGGAAGATGCGCCTTTACACAGTTACAGTGGCATGGGAATTAATTAGCGGTTCTTGAGGGCACAGAAGAATGTTATTTACCAGGGCAGTGCAGTCAGCTAAGGAAATGCCTGTGCAGCCTTCCTGCCCAGTTGTGCCTCCACCTCCTATGGCAGCAATGTGTCTCCTGCTCATGTATTCTGCTCTGCACAGGACTTGTCTGGTTAAACACATTTAGCGTTCCCAGGATAGCCTTGAGAGGGCTGTGGAATGAAACGTGCAGGAGATTAATCAATAAATCTCACGGAGATCCATATTTCAGAGGAGTGTACACACCGCATGCCTCTGGTTGAAGTGCCGTTTTAATAGAAGGAGCTTTCCAGTAATTCACAAAGGCTCAGTGGGACCCAAAATCCTTCTATAGAGGCAATGTTGCCCAGTACCCACCGGCTTTTCTTGAACTCAGATGAGGGTCAGCACTATCAAAGAGGGTGACTGTGACCCATGGGATTAGGTGAAGTAATAGATGAGCTACTTAACTACCTTGTACCTCGAGAAGTCATTTATATCTTTACAACTGGGAATAGGAGCCAACGCAAATGCGGCCAGCCTGGGAACACTGTGGCTGGTACATTCTGTATATCATCAGGAAGGGTGCTAAACAGTTTTACCAATGCCCATGATGTGTTTTAATTAATCCTATTTGTGTTCTTGTGTGCAAGCTCCTGGGTGTGATCTTTCTCGTATTTATCACTTTTGCCTGAGTGGCATCTACTCAGGGAACATATTACTGTATGTGATTTCATTTATCTTTTCAGCTGTAATCAAAGATTAATTACTGCGTTTGGGATCTGGCACTGCAATTCAGGAAAGCCTGTTTCTTCAGTATAAACAAGAGCTCAAAATCCCACCAGCCTATGTAAATGCCATTTTCAATAGGGATGAATAGAGTTCCTGAAGAGATGTGTATAGATAGAGTGAAGCTGATAATGCTTTCGTGCCACACTTGTTAGTGATATGCCAACATACTGCACTGCTGCAGGACTTTGGTTGTAACCTCCTTTAAAAAACAAAACCTCACCACCTAGGCCTGAATTTTATTATATTTTATTTTTCCCCACTTTCTTACTATTTACCAAAAACCCACCCCCAGAACACATCAGAAGAAGCGGAGATGGTAAGCAATGAGAAAGCAGACACGTCTTCAGAAGCAGCAGCTCCTGACAAGGATGACAGTAAGAACCCAGAAGCCTCAGAAGCGAAGCCCAGAAGAGAAGAAAGTAAAACCCCCAAAGCAAACCTGAGGAAGTTTTTTAAACTGGTAAGCAAGCGGTCGGTTTTAAGAGTTTACAGCAATGTGTGTGCTGCGAGGACGGGTGGTAATTCTTCACAAAATCTCTTCAAAAGACGCGTCCATAGGAGAGCTATGCCTCCGTCCAGCAGCCTATGCTGCTGTGGGACCCTCCCCCGGCGCCATTTTTGCCCCCCTGCCGCCATTTGCCCCCCGCCTTGTGGCAGGCTCCGCCGCCCGTGCCGCGTTCTGCATCTCCCTCTGGTGGCTCACCCGGGAACAGCCCCGGGGCTCCTCGCTGGCCCTTTCCCCCCTCGAGGTGGCCCAGGGCGGCCGGAGGGCTCTGAGCCTCCGAGGGAGGCTTCCGATGCCCAAACCGCTTCTACTGGGTGCTGCGAGGCCCGGACTCCCGGAGGAAACCGTCGCCATCAGGCACGGCAGCATCCTCGGTCCGTGCGCTGCACCTTTGTTAAAGCCTGTGCTTGCCTCAGGGGGTTGTGTTTTTAGGCGTGGAACTCATTTTGACAGGCTGTGTAGGTTAGCTAAGCTGCGTGTGAAAGGTGTGATTGCTGCTTCAGAAGTATGGTATGTTAGACAGAAAATAAAGGCACAAAGTAGTATCTAGTTCTTCCCAGAAGACTGGAGTAAAAGGAAAGCACTGATTTGATAACATCAGATGGTGTCATCTTGTGGTTATCTGTGTAAAGCTATCCTGATGGATTGGCTTTATACATATATGTATATATATTTATGTTATATATGAGCATATGCTAATATATATGTTCAAAGCCAGGCTGGACGGGGCTTGGAGCAGCCTGCTCTATTGGAAGGTGTCCCTACCCCTGGCAGCGGCTTGGAACTGGGTGAGCTTTTAAGGTTCCTTCCAATCCAAACCAGTCTGGAATTCTATCATTTGTATACAAATGACAGCCAGACGGTATTACTTGAAAGAGTCTCGAGAAGTGGCTAAGAAAGAAAATAATCCAAGTCCAGAACTAACACTTCTCTGATTAAAGTAGCCCTTGAGGATTTCTATAGCCATTGATCTATTTTGGCAAAGTTTAAAATATATATGGATGATTTCTATTTTTAATCAATACTGGGTTATTTTCAGGCAGTTGCATTATGTGGGTGTCAGAGTAGCTTATACATTAAAACATGGAAAGCATAGTTCCTTACTACACATTGTAGTAAATAGCGCAGGTACATAGCTCGCAGGTACGTAGCTCACAGGTACATGCTGGTACATACAGTGAACAGGTTAAAAGTCTTGAGTCAGATCATAGAAGGTACATGCAACAACCCGAATGCTGATTTCTTTTTTATTTCCAAAAGATTGGTATTTCTTTTATTTTCAGGTTTTTGATAGCCCATCCCACAGTGAGTGCGTTTACTTCCTTGTTCTTCAGAGTTACTTTATTACGTAGTCACCAGTGTATCTGAGGATCCAAGCTAAAATTCTTGATATCAGTGCCTTTAATTCCACATAAAACTTTACAAAATTAGTCAATTTGGGAAAATCTCAACCTTATTCCTAAATCTGAGGGGACTTGTGCTCCTCCTGCGTAAAGGCTTGTCACTACAGCATGTGCCAGGCATGCAGAAGCTGACTCAGGAGCAATGCATATGAAACCCTCATGGCTGTGGCAACCATGACTTCAAATCATGTCACCCTACCCAAAAAATTAGCACATTAAAACAAATAAAGCTATTCCACACCCGTCTTAGTCACCATGGAATTAAAAAGAGCTGTGTTAAAAGTAGTAGATGTAAAACGCTGCTCTGATCAGAGCAGGGGTTTAATCCAGATTTTGGCCTAGAAAGACAGAACTGGTATATAGGCAAACATCTACTTACATGGGAAACAACTGTATTAACAGTGGAACTGGTTTTGCAGCTTTTTGAAACCTTTAATATCTGTTTACTCTACATTTGGCTATCAATTCCAAACAGATTGTGGATTATTTTAATGTATTTATTGTCCTTGAAGTATGTCACGCTGTTTCCTCTGAATAACTTTTTGGGATTACGGAATCACTGCCATGCTGTTGCACACAATCAGAACTATGTAGCTGCTCTACAGCTTTGTGCTGACTGGATAGTCAGTACCTCCAATTCCTAAGCAGACAGAAGGATTTTGAGCCACTGCTAAACAGCTAGCTTTTGAACTACTGGTGAGTGCTGAAAATGCATTAAATGTTTAAGACTCCCAACGCAGGCTTGATTTTCTTACAAGGAAAAGCAAAGGAAGCAGAACTTCTTTGATAATACTTTGTTGTTTAATACCCATTCTGGCAATAGGTGGAGTACTGCTCTGGCTGCTGAAAGGGATTGACTTTTAATTTCACATTAATATGATCGATTACTGGGTTTCTCTTCTGCCTGCAGATGATCCTAAGGTGTTCTGGTAACATCCGCATTTAGGTTACGCAGGTTAATCACTCAGGTGCCTAAGAAAAGATAGCTTATCTTCTTGGGATCCAAAATGAGGAATCAGAAGTTGTTTAATTCTACTTCAGTCTATTGTGAGCCTCAGACAGCAAGTCAGTTATTCTCCATGTGCCTCAGTTTTGGTGTGTTCTCCTTAGAGAGCACAAGCCCAGGCCAATAGCAAGTAGACATTTAGATTTACTAGCCCTGTAGTCACCACGACACAAGGATAGCCATTGTGAGAACTTGGAGTAATTTACTTTGCAAAAGGCAGTGAGTATCTCAAAGACTGCCTACTTATTTGCTCAGTACAAATGTCTCTTATTTGTGATGAATTGTTTGCAATTGCAAAGGTTACAAAAATCACTGCTGTGATTAAAATGGAGAGGGTTAACTAATGCTATAAAAGCTGTTGGGAAATTATAGAAAAATAGAAAGTATTAGTTTAAATCCCTGTGATTCAACAAGAGATGAAGGAATAGCATAGTCACAGTATCTGCACCACACCTACATGTATGTGAAATCCTATATTTCCAAATTAAAGTCACTCATGCCACATTAATCAAAATCAAAGAGCTATCTTATTATTTACAGGGTGGGATACATCAACCCCAGTGCAGATGTCTTGATAGAAATAGCTACACCTGAGCTAGTCACCCCAAGTTCTCTTTAAAAGCATTGAGTAGAGGTGAGCAGGTCTGAGAACCAACCCCATAAGTACATGTCAGATGATGTGAGCCCTTAAAGTCACTGCTTTTCTCCATCAAATATAAACTAAAGAGCTAGGTAGGATAAATAAAAAATGTCTGGTTTGACACGTTTTGTTGAGATGGGGTGTAAAATGGCAATTTTTAATCAGAATTACCAGCTGTTAACTGAGGCTGTAGCCTTTGTCCTCAGCTGGGAAGCTGACATGGTTGGTTTGAGATAGCATTGAGTATGGTCTTGACAAATAAAGTGTCCTATTCTCTGTTTTAATGAAGATGCTCCCAAGGAAAATATATCTTTCTGGAATAACAAAAAAGACCTTTTCCAAATTTCAGCAGTGTCTGTGCTGGCCTGCTAGTGCACATAAATAAACTTGAACATACATAAACTTACGCATAAATAAACTTACACATAAGAAATAGCATTTGGAATCAAGTTAACCACTTTATGCTGTCCCAATTTAATTTTCCTTCATTATTCATGAGAATGTAGCATGTCTATTGCCTGTTCCCGCTCTCCTCCATTTAAAGATATGCTGATGCACCCTTGCTGCAGAAAGTAGAAAACCCTTTCAGGAACCTTTCAGCAGCAGCAATCTAAATGACCAGAGGTAAGGATAAGAGGTCAGCAGTGCTCTAAAGAGAAATCCTTGTGATCCTTACATATGTGTTTCACAGAAGCCAAGAGGCAACTTTGTCCAATACTTTCTTATTTATTAAAAAAAAAAAAAAAAAAAAAATAGATTACTAAAGGTTGGCTAAAATAGCCTTTTTTCTTTTTTTTTTTGTTTGTTTGTTTGTTTGTTTGTGTTTTTTTTTTTTTGTAGCAAAGTAGTTGCTTGTTATAACACAAACTTTTCCTTTTTAAGGCATTTAAAGACTTACTGAAACAGAAATGCAAACTAGATCTTATCACAGTACATCTTCATACACTCTGGACTTAGTTTCTATCCTGTAATGTTAAGACAGACCACACTGTGCTTCCTCCCCTCCATTTCTGCAACCTGTTACACAGATAAAAGAGTCAAGAGGAAAACATGCAAGAGGCTGAGCAGTGGCATGTTCCAGAAAGATTTTCCCCCACGGTTTATGGCAAGTAATGAATTCTCATGGAGTGGTTTAGTTTTCTATCGTGCTGCTGCTACGTATTGATTTCCTGTGGTTTCATAGGAAAATCAGAGACTGAAACTGGTCCTTGCAGTAACAGCATACATAGGATCAAGCTGATACTGTTGTGCTTCAAGTAACAAATCTACAAGCTGCATAAAACCAAAATCCGCCTGATCTATCTTTAGAACAAAAGTCACATCCTTTCATTGTTTTCATTGAACTTAGGCAGTGAAAAATGACATTTAAATTTGGGCACTTTGAAATTCTGGGGTTTATTTTGTGCTTTACTGCTAAGCTTTCTAGCTTATATGGTACGCATGGGAATATTACATTGAACTTTCTAACATACTTTTTAATTAAAAATATACATACCATTGCCTTTGTTTCTTTTATAGCATTAATTGCAGCTAAACTTCAATCTAACTGTCAGAAATCTTGTAATGTTTATTCATTGCACTAGTTTTGTCAAAAGGTTTTTTCTCATTTTTAAATCTAGATAGAAACAGGGGATCATATCTTAAAAACCTCTTTCAGATTTTGATTGGAATGAGCTGCCAGTGCTACAGCCTCAGGGTCTTCTCTCATTGTCCAAGTTGGGAAAAGTGGGCACCAGGAAGATCCATTACTTCAATGGATATAGAAAGTGTAAACAGGAAAGCAGAAATTGGGAAAAATGGATGCTGATGATAAAATATAAAAATATAGCTGAGTGGATTTTAATTATTCATGGGATATGCACTTAGTATGATTATTAAGGAAGTCCCACTAGATCTTCTAAGACAGATTTGCCTCTGAAAAGCAAGCAAAAGCTCTTTCTTAGAAAACTACAGTGGCAGGGCTGATAGCACTGTCTTGTTTACTGCCTGCTCTGATCTCTGGTCCACGGAGACCTAGTTCATGCTTCTTAGGCCTTAAAGGAAAAATTGACTTGCAAGAGACAATCACTTCACATAGAAAAGAACAAGCAGAAATCTACCTTAGAGATGTGAGCGTTTCAAAAACGTTGGTAGTTTCTGAAATGTCTGGGTTTGGTTTAGTGTTATAAAGAGTATCCTTACATCAAACCTTGCATATTTTGGCTCTTGTGTGTTTTCATACTGAATTAATGCCTCAAACAGGAACTCAGTTAGGAACCCTATAATCCTTTGTCATTTTAGTCTGTGATGGAGGGGCAACCAGTTCAGAAGAGGTAAATGCCTGGATATTTTCATCTTTTGGTAATGGGTTGTTGTCACCTACTTCCATATAACTCTAGCTTTTGGAATGCAAAAGTCACTGAAACATGCAAGTGCTACATGCTCACTGGGCTTTAAATATTTACATGTGTCCTTACTTATCTATTTTTTACCTATTCATACTATTAAATAAATTTAAAAGGGTTGCTGTCAGATTTTTTAAAATAAATAATCCAGGTATGTTCCTTTTCTTAAAATAGTGCTTTTATGTTCAATTTTATTCTTATCCCTCTTGCCATTATTTTATTTCCCCATGTGCCTTGGCTTAGGCAATGAAACTGGATGCACACGGCTAGAATTATTTTTACTTTGACTTACTTGTCTGCTGAGGAAGAGACCAATTAGGTGGAAACTCCACAGATGAGAAGTGGAAGTGAAAATGAAAACTGGTCACTGCAATTTAACGAAAGCCATGTAAAGGCTTCTTCTTATTCAGTTTTTGTTTCTTGTAATCTATGTTTGTAAAAGGTAAACCAAAACTTTGGATGTGACCTTTACAGTATATTCTTTATGGCTTTAAAAATGATTCAGAAAAATCACGTTTTCATTAGAAATACAGATATAAATGTCAGAGAGTCAAACCCTCATCTGTTGCAAGTCAAGGTATCCAGAATAATTGCATTTAGTAATGAGAGATAAGACACAGGTTCTGTGTATAGATATAGGGTTTCCTTTAACCTGAGTAAAACTGAAGTTGTATTAAAAACTGGCTGTTTTGATTTTCACTTATTTTTTCTTTTTTAATTATTAGTGAAATTATTTTGTCACCTTTCCTGTTTTCATGATGTCCTATGATACTAAGGTTAATTTTTATGAATTATTTCTCTAAAAGCATCCCAAATATAGATCTTGTCTTGTGACATGTATTCCTTCTCTCATACAACAAACTTATGGGACTAAAAGTTGCAGTTCTAGATCTATTTTTTATTATTTCAATTATCAGCCAGTTTCCTTCCAGGCTTTTCTTAGTCTTCTCTTACTTGCACTGGTGTAACTTAGCACCGTTTTATTACACAGACAAGCTCAAGGCAGACTGCATCTGCTGTTGACTTTTTCCTTTTTTAGAATTTTTTTTGTGAAATTTAGAGGATTTTGTTCAGTTATGCTGTGGCATCTCTGGAATTCCATGATTCTCCTTTGCTTTTCATCACTGCCATTCTGTATGCTGCAGAAATCATAGCAACACTTTCCCAGAATCTGTAGAAATTTCGGGGCCTAAAGAGGGCTTAAAGAGCAGGCTTGGATTAAAGTCTCTTGTAACATGATGGGGAAGAATACTAACCTGGTAATCTTTTTTCAGTGCCTGTGTTAATGTTGAGAGAGTAAAAACAATCTGTCAGGTGCAGATCCCTTTTTAGAATGAGAAACATTAACATTTTTCATTATTCATAGGCTTCACTTTGTGTTTCCTGAGCTGCTCCCATCAATATAAAATATGCCAATTTCCTGCCTTTCAAAGTTAATATGAAACACCTCAGGGATTATCTGATTTGAACTTTTTTTTCTTATTTTGTCTGGAAAACGTATTATGAATTACTTTTTTTTTCAAGTGTTTTGTTTGACTAACATCAAAGGCCCAAACCTGCTCACAGAAATAGTCCTGTTGCATCCAGGCCAGATTTGGCTGCAATACTGTTAACTCTCGGGTACCTAAACACTCAAGCACATGATGAAGAAGGCTTTGGTCTAACTTTACACCTGCAGATTAAACCCACAGATTTCACAGTGTTAATAAGAGTTATTCTGGCACCTTTGAACGCAGGCATACCCAGTTTCATAGCTGTATTTTGGGTGCTGTGGTTATTTTTGAACTACATGCGCACATTTGCAGTTGTACCAAAGAGAAACATTTCAAAAGCAAACTAAGGTGAGAGCAGGAAGGGTCTTGTCAAATTAACTGATGGGGCCAGCAACTGAGAGCTTCTCCTCAGATAGTTAAAATGAGTCAAAAGAAGGAGGCAGAGCTATAGTTGAGTTTATGAAGTTCTGCTTGGCCTTGTACTGGGAGAGCTTCTGCATCGCTCACACACTCAAAAGTGAATCCAGGCAGGTCTCTCTCTTCAAGCAAAGTGAACAAGACACAGGTAGTGTGTTGTGTCTGTGCAGCCCAGATGACAGCTCTCCTGCACTCTGACATTACTAAATGTGCATTAGTAAATTATTGACACTCTGTGCCTGGCTGCAGTGTGTGGGGCTGCTGATCACCCACATCTCCAGGTTTCATGTGTTGTCTCCATGTAAATCCCACAGAAGTAGAGCAAAGACTAGCTTTAGGACTGTGCTTTTTAAGCCTAAAAGCAGACAAATCCAGATGTAAGCAAATATATACCCATATATGTCTGTCCTCTGGGAAAGGAAATAGTTAAATACAGGCACATATTTTGTTGAGGACTTTGGCCTGCTGGTCAAGACTGAATGGATTAAATGGTTGCTGGTTCTATAATTTAAATGGGGGAGGGTTAGCATTGGGTGTGGAAGAAAAGTGAATCAAGTTAAAACAGGCCAGCAGTAGTATTGCTACCCCCTCTCATTCCTGTTTCCCCAACGTTAGAATGGCTTGAGGGGTTTTTTAAATAGATATAAGAGGAGTGTTTGCATTCCGTTTCCCTGGAGTTTCTGCTTTCAGTTTTTTCTCTGAAATCATGATATCTAAAAATGCTTTTGTTTCTAAGGAAAGCTAAGCTTGTCATGTAAGCATATAACCTTATGCCTCTAAAGCGCCAAATATCTCAAGACTAATGGTAAAATCCCAAAGTAAAATTACACAGCATTCAGCTCTGAGCTATGCTTTAAGGGCAGATGTAAGATTTCCAGCATTTCAACACAGCAAATTTATGTGCTATTTTAGTTATTATGTTAATAAATAAGGCAGTATAACTCTTTGCAGAGGAAAAAGAGAAAATCGCATTTACAAACAGATTTCCTATTAAAACCATACCTAGTCACTTGCAGTGACAGTTTAATTGTCTCTTCCTTTGTTTGCTAGATACAATTTTTCTCCTGTCAACTTCAAACATATCCCTTGCTTCTCTGAGTTTCAGAATCTTTTCTTTTACTATGAACAGCTGCTCTGTCATTGTGTTTGTCTTTGGAATATTTGCTATCTCTTCTTTTGTACTTGTAGGTGAAATGATGCTGTGACCTTCCATAGCCAAACCCTGTGTTAATTTTTTGGTGGAGTGTTGCATAGAGGAGTTGATTTTTATCTTTTGCTTTATGGTGTCTAATTTCTTTCTTTTTCCTCACGAATCTTTCCCTTGCACTTTTTGAGTGTTTTCCACAGCCTGGTATTCAAAAGCTGGGGGAGTCTCAATTGGCAGTGTGTGCTTGTGATTCTCTACATCTTTCCATGCTGTTCTCTGTCTCTTAAAACAGCTTCAGCATAGACATATATGTAAGTAAAGCAAGTCTATGCAGGTATGGTTTAATCCTGCAAGTAATTCTGTCGGCTCCCTGGGAGTCCTTCCCTAAATCAAGGCTGCAGGAGTTCATCCCAAACTCTGTAAATGAAAACCTGTTGGACAGCAGGATTTCTCCCTGACAGGTGGCCTTTCATTTCTTAATATATTTATGAATTGCCTTCCAAAATGTTTACATTTCGCACTAAAAATAACCCTTGTTTGAAACTGCTTTAGACATTAAACTCCACAGAGAGGCCAGTTGCCCCAGCTGAAAGTGAACCTGTGGGCCAAAAGAGCAAAGAGAGTTCAAAAGACAAGAAGTCTACAGTGGAGCTGAGCAAGCAGAAAGGCAGCAAGCAGGAAACCAGGGAGCAGCCAGACTCCAGGGAGCAGCAAGCAGCCGAGACCGACTCCATCCAGAACGGAGGAGACGCTTCAAAGGAACCCTCCTTCAAGAAGACAGAGAAGAGGCAGTCACTTGGAGGGTTTTTTAAGGGCCTTGTACGTGTACTTGATCTTATCTTTCTGGTTGGTTTTCAGCTGATTTAAGCAGCCAGCCTGCAAGCTGTTGCCATGTGAGGTCTGTGCTTAGATGGAGTGCACCTTCACAAGCAGCTTGCAGGACTAAAGCCAAACAACAGCAAATTTTTGGACAAAGAAAACTTGAGCCTCAGGGTACTGGTTCATGGGCAGGTACCGCTTACTATGGGAGAGCTATAATTGTTCCCACACCCCTGGTTTAGAGGTTCATGCCTTGGCTATGGGGATGACTCAACTGTTCCCGCAGCAGGTACTGAACCACCTACAAATTACAGTGTGTTTATTAGGGAAAAGTGGAGGTGGTGCCAGTTCACCAGAGTAACCTGCTGGCCATGATGCTGGTTCAGTTCCTGCTTCAGAGCAGCTGGGACATCCCTGCAAGGTGGGAAATCCTTGTAAGGAAAAAAACAACATAGACCACTGGGTGGGTGGGAACCAGCATAGTGGTCACAAGATAAGCACCTCATATTATGTGTTATCAGTTATAGACTACTCAGAGCACACAAAAAATACATACTATTTTTATCTTCCTGCATTTTTGGTCACATCTTACCCTAAATTTGCTGTGTCCCCTTCACTGAAACCTGAAACTTAAATAGCAAAGAATTCAGCATACCGAAAATCTGAGTTTCTGTAAGGCTTGGTGTTACTGATGCAAATAGTGGTTCCTCAGAGCATTAGATAGATGGCAACTTTTTTTTTCCCTTGTCCATATCCAGGGGCAAGTGTAGAAACAGAAGCACAGGTTAGACCTATGACTGCCACTCAAGCCTTAGCAAGAGGGCAGATTTCCATCGCTATATAAATTTATATCTAAATTGCAGTTTGATTCTCTTTCCTCAGCAATGAATCCACAGAGCTATGGGGTCATTTTTAGCAGCTTTTGTAAACCTTGTGTGCAAACTGAGCTTCATCAGAAATTTCACGTGGTGCAAAGAAACCAAGCAGATTTGACTGCTGCCTGCAGTGATTCCTAGTGAATTTGGCACTAGGAAGCTGTTTGAGAGACAGACAGCTTTTTGTTTTTTCCTTCCTCCCTATATTATTTGTAAGGCTGTTAGGAGAGGAAAAGAGCCAGGCAGTCCTCCAGGTCTGAAAGAAGTCAAGCAATACAGACTGACATGTTAGTGCAGATTTGAACACTAGCCCTGTTAGGACATAGGGTTAGGCTGCTGTGCAGACCAGAATGACTCATTCAGAGGCAAATGTTTTTCCACATCATAAGAAGTGTTTAATTTGCATGCATTTCACAAAATTACTATGTATCCTACAGAGGGAGATTTGCATTACCAAAATAATTACACATTATAAGGGGATTTAAGAAGAAAAGAAAAATAACTTTCTGCAGTATTGATTAGTGACAGTTCACTACTACTTTCTGCTTCACCCCATTGTTCTGGGATAAAATCCAGTGGGATTTGCCTGTGGTTTCAATAGAGCAAAAAAGTCCTGGAGCTCATCTGCAGTAACTACCAACTTGCACTGGCTTCCACTCTTCTTGCTGCGAGTGGTGATGCCCTGGCACAGGGTGCCCAGAGAAGCTGTGGCCGCCCCATCTCTGACAGTGTTCAAGGCCAGGTTGGACGGGGCTTGGGGCAACCTGCTCTAATGGAAGGTGTCCCTGTCCTTGATCTTTAAGATCCGTTCCAACCCAAACTGTTTTATGATTTTTCTTAACTCAATGTGAAAAAGCCAGGCTGTTGTTTTATATGTACCTGTGAATGACACTAGCTGGTTGAAGTTACCAAACACATGCATGCTCAGGCACACTTTGCTTTCCTCACCCTCTTTGCCTCCAAATTCTGCAAGAAATTTCCATTATGCACAACAATGTTGCATGTGTGTAACATCTGATTGAGGCTCACAAGCACAGTATGTAGGTGTCATATCCTGCTCTGGGTATTGGCAACCTCCCCTCAGCAGTTAAATCAGGAGTTCTGTTACTTAAACCACTTAAATGATGGTAACAAATCTCTTACATCAACTGGAGGGGAGGAAAACAGCCACATTTTTCTGTCATAGGTTATCTAGAAATGGGGCAAATGTTAACTACCTCTATTATTTCTGGAGATAATTGAGATTTGTTTCTCTGGGCCGGAGATTTGTTGAAATTGAGCACTGACAGCCCTCCTTTATCAAAGTTCTCACTGTAGCCACTGTGTGAGAAAGGGTTTGTCTGTCGACAACTGCGTTTTATTTTGTATGGTGTCATTCATCCAAGCTGTATCTCCAAATCTTTCATAGAATTTAACAATGGATGCAAATTTAGAATAAATCAAGAAAGGGAGATATGAGGAATTGCAAGCTAGCAAGGAAATAAGTTTTCCAGTGCAAGTTCATGAAAGGCAGACAGGCAGGAAAGGTGCCTCTGATTCAAAGGGTAAGAAAAAGCTTTTTGACCAAGAGAAGAGATTGTGAAGAAGTAAAATGACCACTTGAGGGAAAAAAATGCAAAATAAATGTAGAGGAAGTATTGATGTTCTGTGAGATATTTGTGCTTGCTCGAGTAATAGGCAGACAGTTGGCTGTATAGTCTCTTATCTTCTGTTGCAATTATAGAGGCCAATAGTATTCCTACAACTTCCTTCTCACATTAACAGAAAATGGCATTTTAAAACAACAACAACAAATTATAACAGTATAGCTGATTTGGTCAGTTTACGGTGATTTTGAACTGGGAGGGAAAGAAAATGTCTTACAATAGATGATTACCTCTTCTGAATATCCCCAGAAAGAAAGAAAACCAGTTCTGCAGTGCTTCTTAAAAGTAATCCACCCATCTCCTAGATAGATCATACTAAGTCCCAAGAAGGTGTAATCATTAATCTAGAAGTATTAGAACATACCCAAACCAAAGCTAGAATTTCCACTTCAAGATAACAGCTCAAATATCTGGTAACAACTCAGCTGAAATATTAAGCTTTACATTGATAAAATGGAATCAGGAGCTATTTAACAGGGGATCCAGCGGACTTTACTTGCTCACATAACCTGTGCCTACCAAGCTCCTCGTAAATTCTGGTAAGCTATTTTAACACCACTCTTTCCTGAATATGTCAATTCCTCTGGGAAAGGGCACATAGTAAAAGGATATCATAGTGCAGGAATGCAGCTGATGAGAACACTGCAGTCCAAGCATCTATTCCAGTTGTGCTAACAAATGCTAAAACTCTTGATACAAATGGAGCCTCTTGGGCAAGCAAAGTGTTACCACCCAGCTGCATGATTTTAGTGTAGATGATAAGGTCCAGTGGTTGTTCCTATGGTGAAAGAGATTAATTTATAAGCTATATGAAATGCAAAGGTATTTAGTGAGTCTTAGATTAGATTAGAAAGAAAAAGAGGGGGGGGGGGGGGAAAGTAGGATTAGTGACATTGTTTTCTGAGCTGGAATAACTCATTCTTAAATTGTCAGAAGCTGGGAGTGCTTAGCATGTGAAAACTATTTGACCTATTCTGATCAGATTATCTAGTATAGTGACACAAGCTGGAAAAAAAATATGCTCCAATATAGTGACATTCCTGTGTGTGCACTGCCCAAGATAATATGTTCCATCTTAGCTGTCACAAATGCAGGGAACTTCCACTGCACTGAAAGGGGCTCTTCAAAGTAACTGAGGGCAAAATGTGAGCCAGTGGTACCCGTGCTTCTGTATCTGAGGGCAGAGCTCGAATTCATCCGTTAAAAGGGCAGGAACAAAGTTCGTTATTTCACAGCAGGCTTGGAAATTCCAGTTTAACAAGAATCATCAGCCAGTCTCCCTCCAAGCTTCCTGCTTTAATCAGCAACCACCTCTAAAATGGGTGCAGCAGGGAGACTGTTCTATAAGCAAATAGCATGACACCTCCGCAATTGTGCTAAATGAGTCAAAATAGGGATTATCTCAAATGAGCTCCTCCTCCTCTACTTCTTCCTCGACCCATTTATAGGAAGAATATGAAATAGTATCATCTTGTTTCCTAGATCACTCTAGAAATGGCTTAATACCTTCATGCATGGGAACAGCTAGAGTTGACAGACTCCATTGCTCTTGTAGAATGGGAAATATTTTAACTAATGTGTAGGTTTTGGGCTTGCTGGATGAATTTGGAATGATTAGCTCATTTGGTATTGTTTGAGACGTGTTAGAAGTTTGTACTATTTTTTTTTTTGTTAATGTCTTCCATTCTCTTCTACATATAAGTGGCCAAAAAAATTGATTCTGGTCTAGAGCATCTTCCAAACTCACCATCGGTGTAAGCAGAAGCAGACCTATTGACACTGAGCTGCACAAGTTTACAGTTAGATTAAGATGGGGTGGGGGGTGTCTTTTAGTCCACTGTGATTTTTGGCTGCTCATTTGTATACTTAGGTTTTCAAAGGTGGAAAGTTAGAAGAATATCAGTGAGGTGGAGACTAATCAGTATAAATCCCCCACTGTTTTTACTTCCCTGAAAGGGATGAGGAAGTTGAGATCTTTCAACTCTTCCAGTCTGATACAGAATAGTCCTATGGTGATCTGAAGTGATGAGTCAGGTTTCCACTGGAAACGTACTGTGTAAAAGGACAATTCACATATGATTATGCATGGTTCCTATTGCAGGGAAAGCACATAGCAGTCACCTTTAGCTTTGTCATGCTGTTTGTTTCTGTTTAGCATGTAATAATTTAAATGTCTGGCTACAAACATGATTGGTATCCTCTGCAATGTTAGTAGTAACCTCTGAAACAGTGTTTGTGGATCCATTCTGCTGTCATGTTGTGAAATTTTCATGGCTTCAAGGCCAGTAAAATTAATTCAAGGCATCTTAAACTGAAGCCAAGACTTTTACTAGTCAAAAATGCAGTTGGTACAGTTACATCTATGCATTTCATTCACCTAAGCCGGATTAGTGTCTTGAACTAGTTCCAAAACTAGAATTATATTTGTAGTGTAAAAAAGCTTTATCACTCTAACCTTGTCAAATGCCTGTCATGCATAAAAGTATTTAATGTTCCTTTAACTTAGAGCAGACCAAGGCTGGCTATAATACACTATTAATCATGCTTGAAGGACTCCTAGCATGGTTTTAGTGAACCATTTAGGCCAAAGAAATTTTAAAGTTATGCCAAAACTGTAATACTGCAAGTACACAGCAACATGTCTCTGGTAGGTTAGTGCAGTTTCTAAAGACAGTTGTTTTCCATGCTGACTAGGAAAGTTATATTAAAATGACTCATTCAGGCAAAGTCACAAGCAGTATCTCTCTGGGATTGTCACGATACAAATGGTGCTCATATATTTATGCATATTAAATAAAGTGTAAATTAAGAAAAGCAGAGGTGAAACGAGTGGAAAAGATCAGGTAGTAGACCTCTAAGACAATCCCAGACTTAACTGTTCTGGAATGTTTGAAAACTTGTATAAATTTTTCTATCTTATTCCGCAGGGTTCCAAAAGGACGTCTGATGCAGAAGTGCAAACAGATCCAGTGTCTATCCTACCTGCTGGGAAATCCAAGTAATGAATATGCTTGGCTGCTGAAGGATCAGCAGCTCTCTGAGAGCAACCTTGCAGTAGGGATGACTCGTTATTTTCCTTTACATGGCTGTCATCAAATGCCTGAGGCTAAAGCAAACATTGGTGTATCATTTAAGGTATATCATTTACAGGATTTGTTCATTAGATGTTAGAAAGCAACTCTAAAAGTCATCAAGCAATGTGCAGTATATTTAAAGAAAGGTCATGTGGATGATTTTAAGTCTATAGAGGGGTGAGTATGTAAGATAAGAAAGTGGCAGCGAATTAAATAAATGGCAGGAAAAAACGCATGTGACAAAGGAATGTAGTTTGTGCAGCAAGGCACGAGCAACAAATCCTCAGCTTTAGAGAGCTTTAAAGCAGCCAGGAAAAAAAATCCCCTTTAATAAATGTTATACTTAAATGTAAAAACAACCAAGTCACTTTCCGTGGTTTTCAACACAGCTGAAATTAGCAAAAAGTCTGCAGTATAATAGAATCAGTGGTTGTAAAGTCATGCTTCATATTGGTTATTAATGTAAATTAAAACGCTAAAATGCAAAGGCTTTATATGATTGAGACAACTTGAGAGAAGTTGAGGTGGGATAACAAATTAAAAACTCTTTCAGGTTCTAATAGGAACACAAGGGGGCACTCGCGTCCCCACCGCAGTCCTAACTCCGAGGCTGTACCTACAATCCTGTTATTAATGTTTTTCAGATGATAGAAAACTTAGATGTTTCATCAGATATTTGTTCATATCCATACTTGTAATTAATCCTAATAAAAGCCAAAATCAAGGCTGTCCAGGCACCTCCCTGCTTCACAAGGTTCCTGTAATAAATGTAGTTAACAAATTTTACAGAAAGTTAAGATTTTTGTTTATTCAGCCCTGGGCTAACCTGGACAGGGAAGCGTGAGCCTGACATTTTAATCCACACTAGCACCTGAACGCTACAGTACTGTATATTTTGACCTCCTTATGATTAAATAAACAAATACTTATCCTTTAAAAAAAAAAAAACAATTTGCTGCTTTAATCTTAAAAGAAAGTTTGTTATTTACATCCCTGCTTTCTGATGATTGATGTGACATTAAGACATAAATCAACACATAAAAGCCCTGCCTGGAAGTGGGTAGCTGTCATTCTTTATTTGAGCAAAGATTATAACTGGAAATCAAGTGAGAATTCTGTAAAATTGCAGAATTACTTTTCTAACCAGTCATAGGAGACAAAGGTAAAAAAGCCTTGTTTCTCTATACAAGCCATTAGATGGTGTTTTGCAGTGGCCTCTGCAAACCTGTGGACTTGGTGACAGATGACCAAAAACTTGCCACTGTCTCTATGCGCAGAGAACACAAACAAAAGGTCTTTGAGTTATAACAGCACTTTCTGTTCTCCTCCCTACCACAATGGTTCTTTCACATCATATAAAGTGATATCAATCAAGAGTGACTGCTTACAGATTTCAAACCTGATTCATAACTACCTATTTCCACATCTGTATGGGACTGGTGACTTCTGCACATCCTCTTTATGGGGGCATGAGAGAAGAATTGGGCTTGTTATATCCAGCTTTGCTCCACAAAAAAGTCTTGGGCTTACTCTGTACTACAGGGACATACAGCATGTAAAGTCACATACAGTGAGGCAACCACCATGGTTACATGCCAGATGTCAGCATAGTGAGTGTTACCAGAAAAGAGGAATAAGCTGTCATGCTATTTGCTGACTTCATACTGCTGTAATTGCCCCTGTATTAAAATAGTATTTAAACAATTTTCAAATAAAAGTATGTGCTGGGTAATTAATTCTATTATAGACTATATATATATATATATAATCATATTACAGACAGTGTAGATATTAATATCATGGATAGATGAGGCTTTCTGTGGAAAAGAACAACTCTTCCTTAGTCCACTCTTTAGGAGCAGGTCTGCCTTAATTGAATCCTGTATTCCCGAGGCAATCAGGACTGCTGACCATGTGATTTGACCATATCACTTGGCAATGTGGATAATTTCAGGAATCAGGAAATCCTCTTGGCAGAAAAACAAGAAAAACAGTAAGTTTGGCTGTGGATGCCCCTTATGCCACTGAGCTATTATTGCAGATGAAATAACGGTTAGTGTTGGCACTGCCTCCCACATAGAAACTCCTCAATTTATTTGATTCCTCTCTGATAACAGGAGCAACACAAGCTTTGAAGAAGCAAATCAGCTTTCTCATAAGACAGCAACACATGAAGCCTCAAGAGGAAGAAAGGTCTTAGGAGATGCATCCACAGTTAAGCTGAGCTTCCGCATTCCACATGCCCTGTAAGAAACATAGAAGTACAGCTTTTATGTTCAGGCCCGGTAAAGATTAACAAGTCATTTGGAAATCAAAGCTCTGGAAGAGGCTGCAATCCAAGACAAAGGAAAAGAGCAGCCAAAGTAATACATTGCATTTAGACTCTGTTGTCAACAAATAAGCTCTGGTTTTATTCATAGGATCTTTTGAGGGGAAGTGAAGCAGATCAGGCTGCCTCAAGGATCTTAAGGTGTGTTTCATGAGGCATTTCAGAAGAATTTTAAGAAGCTAGTGCAGTCTCATAAATATAAAAATCCCACGGAATGGATTAAATAGCTACTTTTTGTGTAAGAAATGCTTCCCTCCCAAGGCTGTCTTCAGGATGAGCCCTTGGTGAGCGAGCCCAGCTCACTATCCCATCACAGAAAATGGAGCAGCTCTACAGCACGCTGGGTACCGTGGGTTTTTATAACCCGAAAGTAAATGATCTCCCATGAAAGCGTATCTGAGCTCACGTGTTCTCTCCAGATGTTTAGCTGCACTGCAAGAAGGTTTCTGCAGATAACTCCTGGCAGACCTGCCTGCGCTGGCTCTTACACTGCACAGCCCCAGTAGAACAATGTGATTTCTGGTACTAAACATTCAGCCCATTAATTGTGTGCATAACCTGCAGATAATTACCAGCACTCACAGAACAGGTAATTGCACTTTAGCAGCCATCACTTATTTGGTGTAAGCTTTGTCTACAGACCCTTACCTAAAAAACCCTGAAACAACCAAAATCCTGGTGTTATTATGGTCTGCCCTGTCCACTGCATGTCTTCTGCTGTCATGGAGGGTGGGGTCTTTGAGGGGGTCCTGCTGGATTCCCTGCCCAAACCCATCACCATGACCAGGACTGTTATCATGACCAAGCCTGTCACCATGACCAGGCACATCACCACCACCAGTCCTGTCTCTACGTCCAGCTGACACATGGCCTGAACTCTCCTGTCCCTGTCCCCAGGGTGGGCAGGGGGACTGCCACACTTCCCCTCACATTTTAGGGTATAAAGGGAAACTGAGGCAATGCTGAATATTGGGCCTGGCCCATGTCTGTGCTCAGGGACAGTAGGTTTGTGATGGCCACCATGACGCTGCCTGGCTTTTCTCTGGTGGGAATGCTGGGGCCTGCTGGTGGCTGCAAAATAGCCACAAAGTTTAGAGGGTTGCAGAAGAGACCTCACCACATGCATGAAGCATTGCTCTGAAGGCTGTTGGCAGAGCAGCTGGCTGTTGCGTGTGGGCAGCATCCCACCTCCATGCCCCGTGACATCCACATGCTCTCAGGCCCCTGCAGCCTCCTCCACCCACCACTCCTGCCCCGGCTAAAGCGGGATGGCTCCCAAGGAGTTTCTGTCCCAGCTAAAGCAGAATATGTGCCTGAAAATATCATAATTACACTCTTGTTCCTGTATAACAGGATCTTCTGAGGTTCCTGTGAGCTGCCTGTCTACTGAAAGCATTTGTGCTGTTGAGTGACGTGCATCTATCAATCACGGTGTATTTGAACACCTCTGAGAGTATCTAGAAAGCACAGACTTTCTCCCTGTTGACCATGCTAGACCTGTAGACCTCAGCATGGTGTTAAGCTGGAGCACTGAGAATCTGATTAGGATCTTGCGCCTCGTAAGTACAAGATTCTTCACTTTAGGTGATGAGGAGTCAGTCTGCTTACACTTGAGATCAGGATCTGTTACATGAGGGAGTAACAAAGCTGCTTCCAGGGTTTGTGTGTTTCACATTGCTGGCTCTGCACCCAGGGCTTAGAACATGTTTTAAGACTACCTTAATATCTTTTTATATGTAAATGTTTACAGCTGGCTTTGAGGCTACTTATGCCACAAAATCCATGGTTTCATACACCAAAAAGATAGCATGGCAGAAGACAAATAGAAAGGGTTAGTGCACAGATGAGTTGTGGCTCTGGAAACTGACCCCATTTGTGAGGTTAAAGATGGAATAGCTCTAGCTTCAGTATACTCATTTGGGAATAATAGTGAAGAATCCGGATTTGCTATAGACTCCACCTCTTCTGGATAACACACCC
The DNA here is from genome assembly GCA_039877255.1 of Loriculus beryllinus. Lineage (NCBI taxonomy): Eukaryota > Metazoa > Chordata > Aves > Psittaciformes > Psittacidae > Loriculus > Loriculus beryllinus. The sequence continues at coordinate 23,853 of JBCJKH010031200.1, read as the reverse complement.
AGGTCTTTACTGGCAACTTCAGCAGTTTAGCAGTTCTGAGAACACAAAAACAGGAAATTCTGCAGCAGTCTTGACGGAGGCTGAAGATGAGTATAAATTCCTTAAAGATTGTATTCTTTACTGAAAACAAATTATCAAAAGCCTTGAAGAAGAATAAAACCCTTATCAACACTCTTTGCTTTTACTTAATCATTTCCTATTAAGTTTGTCACCTACTAAACTGCATAGGAAAACAGCCTCCTGCTCAGGAAGCATTAGCTATTTGAGTTTAAATCTGAAAGGTATAAAGTCCAAATTCCTTTATCACATCCCACTGTAAGCAGGTGATGCAGCATTCCACAATACCCCTTCACCTACCTTTATAGGAGTAGGAGTAAGGTCCTTTATAATTATCGTAATGATAAAGACAGACCCTGGAAACAACTTCAGGGCATTTAAATTGTTGTTGAAGTACTTCACAGATTTTCAGAATACTTGTGAATACTTCATTAGAGCTGTTTGGAAAACAGAAAGGAAGTGAGGATTAAGCTGCAGAGTTTTCACTTTTGTTTCTGTCATCAGTTTGTAGTCAGTTGGAGAAATAGACTCTTAGTTGTTATAAACTAAAATTGTATTATTGAGTAAATGAGTTTGAAGTAACCCAGTACGTTGAGGCACTGTCATCACAGGAAGCTTGCTTTTTGCAGCTTTTGAGCACTGGCAGTGGCTGTCATAAGCGGAGGAGAAGAATTGCTTGGGAAAAATTTGGTTGTAAAATTGAGCTTGCCTCTGAAGCAAGCTTTCTTCTGTTTTTTTCTTTAACACTGATTCACAGTATTGGAAAAGCATGTAATCATGAACTGCCCTATTCCTACACAAATAGATTATATAAGCCCTGATAAGCAGAAGACTGATAAAAATAAGAACATATGTCTGTCTGGTAGATCTGAAAATCTTCCTATCGCTCATTCACTGCAGAAAGCCCAAATCAAAACACTGCTGTCACGATTCCTCCGCAGGCAGGTTGTCACAGAGCGCTGCATTCATGGAGCAGCTCCCTTCAAGGGCACAAACAGAGGGCTTGGAAGAAAGCGTGGGATTTTGCCAGCAGCTGGCTTCAGCCTCCACCTCTGTGGGCTGGGAAGGAGCGTGGGGTAACCGGGCAGTAGGCAGCGCTGTAATCACTGCTACAATGCCCGGCTTGTAAGAACAGCAAGAGCTTAGTTTGCAGATGTCCTGCTGCCTGCTTCAGATCCTGTAGCTTTTCCTTCTCAAAGCCGCCTTACTCATCCTGTGTGTAGGAGACCATAAATTCCTGCCTCTGCATAGCTTGCGCTATTTCTAGCAAATATATGAACATAGGTGCTTGTTGCCACCATTCTGGAGGTGATGCCATACTATGTATGAATGCACACCATGCTTCTCTGCTGAGAAGATCAGGTCCATATAAACATCTAGATAAATAGATATCCGGTGAGTTCCTAAAGCCTGGTGATTCTTACTGGAAGTACTATGGGAGACTTGCAGAAGTAAACCTGTATTAGCTGTTCCACTAAAGTATTTTACAGCCTTGGGTATTTATTTCTATAAACTAAAATCTCTGGGTGTGACCTGAGGTGACTGAAAGGTGTCCTCTCCCTCAGCTGCCAGCAGAATAGAATAACAAGTAGGTGGAGACAATAACCTGTCTTAATGTCTGCAGCACAAATTAGCAGGCATCCTTCATCAAATTCAGCAATTACAGCTGGACAGCTTCAATAGCACCTATTTATTGACACAAAATGTATTTCTACATTCAAATCCTAAATCTTGAAGCAGAATCTGGTCTTGGGTGTTATGGAAACAATTGCCTGTAGCCAGGAACCCACTAGCAGTGTACACAAGAAGCATTTTGGTGATTGCAGCTAAGTGCTTGCAACTGCGTTAGCAGCACACCCCTGCCGGAGACACCAGCCACACAAATTTAATCGCAGTGTGACTAAATCCACACTAAAGGCTTTTATCAATGTTGTGACTGTACTTGAAAATCATTTTTGGCTCTTTTCTCCCACCCTCTTGCCTCCATGCAATCCCGTAAGTAAAACTGCTAAGTAAAGACTAGGTTTTGTCTGCTTCAATCTGCTGTTGTAGTGAGGTCTGAAGGTCCCACAGAGACCTAGCAAGGGTTAATTACTGCAGTGGGGTGAGTGAGCCCAGTTGGTTTTCATATATGAGTTGCTGAGATGGCTTAAGCTCCTTTGAAAGGGAGTGGGAAGGAAGATAGAGCCAGCACATCAGCTGCTAGAAGAAAGCAAGCCCAGGTTCTGACCAGATGAGGTAAGAGCTGTGTGGTACTGAACCACCCCTTGGGTAGACAGGCCAGTATGGTATTGTTTTATTGTCTTTTCAATCTGGAGCATGTGCTCAGCCTTTCATGTGGAGTCAATTCATGGCCTTCAAGAAGACACCAGTCCTTGATAAACTTATCTGGGTTGAGCCTCCTCTGGCATTTGTGTCATGGTTTGTGTGGAAGTGCTGTGGCATTGGCTTAGCTCAAACCCTTTCAGAAGCATTGCACACCCATAGCCCAGTGAAGTGATGCACTCTCCCAGATTTTTGTTGGAAGCCTAAATGTGGATTTAGCCACCAAACTTCATCCCTGAAAACATAAACAGCTTTGACCTCTGTCAATATTTATTTTAAGGCTAGTGGCAATGACTGAAGCCCAGCATTACATAGGAACATTCATCACAGAAATAACAAGCTTACTTTTTACAGTTGCCTTTCCGTGTGAAATGTGCTGGTGTTCTCTAAGTAGGAGTTATGTCACTTCCAAGCCTCACTGAGACAGTGGAGCAGGACTTGTGTTGTGTATCCTGATGAGAGAGTGATGGTGGATTTTGACACATTAGCATCAGAAACCCTGCCTTTGCTACACGGAATGAAATACTGTTTCTTGGGTTAATTTTGGGAGGGGTTGTTTGGAAAGTGCGAAAGGACCCAGAAGTCTGTGGTGTGATTAGAACATGCAGGAGATGTGGCATGGTGAGGGTTAAGGCAAATCTGCTTTCTTTCATTGCCCCATGTCACTGTGTCAGTCATGATAGCTGACCTGCAGTGATGTAATATAATATGGACACTGAGGCTTTTAACAAATGTCACTTTGAAACAAAGCATGTGCTTTTAGAGAAAGTTGTTTGTTTTAACTGAACCCAAAATTAAGCATTCATCATTTTGTCTCCTGTAAAGTATATTGTTCTAGCTTGGCAAAAACTGAAATTAAACCATATGCTAAAAGTAGGAGAATTTTGAAAAATTTAGTCTCTTTCATCAAGTCTGTGCCTCATTTTTCTAGCTTGAACAGAAAAAAACTAAAAGTAATTGCTGTAGACAGGGTAAAGATGGTAGTTACTATTCCTAGTCCATTACACAAGAGTAGGTGCTTTCAAGTACTTGGAAGCAAACATTGTACTAAAATTACTACTGGTTACTGGCAGAATTACTTGTAAATGTCTATATTCTAGAATGGAAATAGTATTTAGGGTTTTGCAGAAAGTGTTCCTTAAGTTTTTGTTCACAGATGTATCTTTGTTCTTATGTACACACATTTGCCAAGAATTTCCTAAGCAACTAATGATTATGCATGCTTCAATTTTGGGCTGTTTGGCTTGTAACTTCTCAACGAACTTAACCTTTCATAAATGCTGATTCTTTGGTGATGAGACATTGTAAAGGTCACCCCAAATTGACATTATTAGCATGCTTTCAACCTTCTCGTTTATTTTGCATTTACTTCCTCCAGTTGACTGTTTGTGAGACTGTAGTATTAGTTCCTGTAAGAGTTGAAAAACATGATGTTAGTTTGGAACTGGAATTGTAAGCTTGGAGACAACTTTCATTTCTGATGAATACTTTTCATGTTTTCAGGATCAAAATTGCATTGTCAGATACCATGCATTGATCGCATTTATCTCAGTACTTTTCTGTATCTGACTTCCTCTTAACACATTTAGTTGGTCTTTCCTCTACCAACAAGAGAACATGAAGTATTGAAGTACTTCTGAACGATTTCAATTTGCAGTTTGAGATAATCAACAGTGATGTGAGTAATCCAGTTGTTATCACCAGCAAACATCCCTTGTATTTAAAGTAAGATCTTTATTCCTGTTGTTAGTCTGAGTTGGATCTTGCTGTTAACTGTCTGAGGAAGAAAATAAATTCTGGCTGAAAAATCACTTTTTGCAAGATAATGCAATGTCTACCTTCAAAATAGACAGCTCCAGTAAGATAATGTGTTAGTCTTCCTTAACCTATTTGTACTTCATAGATGTCATTGGGCTTCCTTACATTAAAGCCAAGGATAGAGAAAACAGTGACCCGACAGAGGATGGGACTGTGAGTTGGGGTGGGAGCAGCACAGGTCACCCTTAGGGCCTTTCCCTGTTGATGGGTGTTTTTCTTGTAGCTCCTCAAAGTACAGCATGAGACAGATGGAGGCCTTATACACCACTACACCACTTCTCTTAGAAGAGCCAAAATGAAGAGCTGTTTCTGGAAACTTGCAGAACCTGGGACTTCCATGCCAAGCGGAAGACCCCAAAAAGTTCAGGGACAAGCCAGGCTCTTCTCATAATAGTATGCAAGGATTATGTGAAAAGATAGCTACATGTATGTATTTAATTTCACTTTTCCCAGTGTATATTACCCCTGAGACATTCTTCTACAAGGCAGGTTTGGTAACTGTCTCCAGGGGACAATGTTTCCAGCCTCACCATAGCCCTGTTTCACATGTGGTTATTTTTCAAGTGAGATATGTCCACACTTGGGCAAAATAGACATTTTCTTCCCTTTTTTCTTTTTTTTTTTCTTTTTTTTTCTCTCCTGTTGCATTTGGTGGGATATTTAACTTTCATTATCAGAACTAGTCCTGAGATGTTTATGATTTAATATCCGGCCCGTGTGGAGGCTTAGACTTGGGCCAGATGATGAACACTATATAAAAGCGAATGTTGCTGCACTCTGTAAAGCATCAGCTCAGGTGGAAAAGGGAAGGTGTGAAAAGGGATGTGCTCACAATGAAATGGACTGCAAACAAGCTGCTGCAGAACCATATGCACAACCTGTTCTCAGCAGTAAAATGTTAAAGATGGAGCAGATTAAACAATCTTTGGTATGAAAATAGATTACCGCTTTCATGCGTGTGTATTGGCACTGCAGCCCTTTCCACAGATGGACACTATTAAAGGGAGTAATCAAATATCAACATGTGTTTCATACAGAAAGAGACCCTAAGCTAACTGGTTAGCAGGAGAAATTTTGTCTTTATTTATATTTGTATCAGAAAGGTGGCCAGGATTTTAAGGTGTTTTAGACTGATACTGTGTGGCTGATCTGGTGGTCATATTGGGAACTGGATCTTACCTCAAGTTCCGATCTAACAAAAGCATAACACATGATTTTTGTTTTGTTTTGTAGGAAAAAGTATAATGCATGAACCTTATTTCACACAAGGCCTTGGCACCATTTCTGGTGTGTTTAAGCCTGTGCTAGGATAATAGAGATGTCAAAAACTGAATTGCTTGTACTCTAATTAAACTGGTATACATTAGGATTGCCTAAAGTGAATTTAGCAGAATCACAGAATGCAGAACAGACAATGCTGCAAATCCTGAGTGGTGCTTGTCCTCTCCCAGTAGGATAAATATCGCAGCTACTTACTGAACCGCTTGGAATATGACATTTCTGAAACAGACTCTGGACACAGCAGGGGAAAAAGGACACTGTACACATATTTGGAATAGTCACATCAATCTTCCAGTGAGTAATCGCGATCCCATCCAGCTTTATTCAGCCTGTACAGAGCAGGCTCCTCCCCTGCCTTCCTGGCAGAAAAACAGACAAAATTGTCACTTCCCCAAGTTGCTTCCTCATGCGGCAGCTGAATCCCATCTCCGTCCTGCTCTCCTGTTCTGGGCTTTGCTACCCCAGCGCCTTTGTGTCTTGTGAATGCTGCCTGACTCTCCATTCTTGACATGCTCTCTTCAGTAAAAAAGTCACTGCTCTTATTACAGGATTTGAAAAGCACTTTCCCAGAATTACATATATTTTTAACCATTGGTTTGCCAGAGTTTGCCACTTGAATTTCTGTTAAAGTCTCTTTTCTTACATAGCCTTCCCGTTCTACTGCAGTTAATCTGTTTATCTGCAATAATGTTAGGGTTGTTTCAACTTTTATTGAGGCAGTCGATAAGATCCTGTGGATTACTGAGCCCAGTAAAATCCGTATGCCCTACAAGTGTACACTACAAAGTACTTCTTGATCTTGCAAATTCACTAAATGTCAGTGGTACCAATAAAACTGTACACACTGCTTTCCTTGCAGGGCAAGAATGAGTTGTTCTATCCAAAAATGACTGTCTGAAACAGATTTTCCATGAACTCTTTTGTCAGTGTATGTGTGCGTGCATGTACACACATACAATCCCAGCATTCCTGGGACCTCCTGGATTAAGTTCCCATAAGCACACATGATATAATTTCTTCCAGGACTAGATTCATGTGATAACGTCAACGTTGCACAACTGGTTTTCTCAGCTTTCAAATAAAGACATTAAGTACTAAATAATCAAAAGGTTTTCTTCCTTACCTCCCTCGCTAGTTTTTTCAGTGTGAAATTTAAAAGCCAAGAATAATTAAAGAAGACATCTTCTGTATCAGGAGTACAGACATAATCTTACATTAAAGAGTTTCATTCTCTCTTCTTCCCCATCCCCAGAACAGAAGTTGTTTCAACATCCTGGCTTGTTAGTTCTTTCATACTAGCAGTATGCTTTTTGGCATGTACTGTACATTACACTAACAACCCAGCCTGCCAACAGTTTAATAGCTCTGCTATGCGATTATAGTTTTCAGGCCGTACCCACTTTATTGACACAGCTTCCTTTTACTGTTGCTTAATATCACTTCCCTCCTCCTGCAACGCCTCCTCCGCACCCAGCCACATCTGCCTCTCTAACGCCAGTAGAGGGCACTTGGACTTAGGTTCTTGGATGTTTCAATAGCTAGTGCTGTTCAAGCAGTTGCACTTGCAGGTTTGGGTTTTCTTTTTTGGGTTTTTTGTTTTGTTTTGTTTTTCTGTTTTGGTTGTTTGTTTTTTTTTTCCCCCATCGTCCCATTCCTAGAAACCTGGAGACAAAAAAACCCCAACAACAACAACCCAAACAAACCAAAACCCTCCAATCTACATAATCAAAACATAGAAACCAGGGAGGGGAGAGTGGTGCCTAAAGGTGCTGATGAGATGGGAATGTCTCTGCAGTGGGGACACACACCATTTTAGTGAGCTCCAAGTCGCCTGTTTTCTTTAGGAGGATCTCTCTGATCATGGAGGGAGGCTAATGAAAGTCTCAAACCAAAAATGTTTTGAGAGCAATTTCTTCACAGCAGTGCTTTGGGTAAATAATGCTTCTGCAGCCTCAGCGAAATGGTGCCTTATCCTAAGCACAGCTTAAAGCTGAGCACAGGACAACCGCTCACCTCCGAACCTCCCTGATTCTGCTGCTGGCTACTCGTTTTTCCAGGATTTACAGCTCAAAGTGGATGTTGCACCCAGTAATCTCCGTTCAGGTTTCCTGTTAATCCCACCCTCCTACACAAAGAGTGTAACAATGCCACTGTGTGGTTTAATTCACAATATTTGGCTCAGGAGAGCTCCTGCTCATCAGTGCTCAGGGTGTCACTGCAGATGGGATTTCATTTGGTACCTTTTCTGGGATCCTACTGATTAAAAGGTGATGTAGGGTGTGTGAACGTGGGAGTGGGGCAGACAAAAGTGATGGAGTGTCACTGAATGGGAGACGGGGGATGATAAAGGGGGAGTGAGAGAGCTTTGCAAGGCTTCTTCATCTGCTGCCTTGCAAAAAACCTAACGTGCTTTAGGCACAGTATTATTTCTTTTCTGTCCAAAAATTTATCTATGCACAGTGTGACATGAATGTTAAGCAAGTGCCACAGAAATGCTTTTAAATTAAAAAGAGAGAAGATAAACGAGAATAAGGGCCTTATGTATATGAAAAGCCATATTCCCCACTCCATTCTCTCTTTGTCTTTCAAATGCAGAAGAAACAAAAAGGTCAAGAGAGGTTTGGTCAGCACCATAACACGGAAGTCACTACTTGTGCTATTGTGAATGTATTATTGTTCTTCTCTTACTGCCTTGTCCATATTAAGAATGAAACAAAAACAATGCTAATGGTGAGAGAGGGACAAAGCCTGTGGTGGGCCAGATGACTGTTGGAGAGGAAACATGCTTACCTGCGTACTTTACCACAGTGCTTTGAAGAAAAAACTCTTGCCATATCCTTCTCAGAAAGCAACTTTCAGTTTTCTGCTTGAGACCTATGAAACTTCTTACTGTAAACTTTTCCCTCCTAACACTATCATCCAATCAGGAAAGCTGCTACCTAATAGAAGTAGCCAAAGAATGTCTCATACAAAGTGTAACTGGGGTTGGTGGCTTAAAATTGCACACAGTTAAGCAAAGCCAACTGATTTGTGATTTACATCTGCCATATATATACAGTTGTACAGCCAGTTCAGTGCTTTCAGTTCATGTAAAAGTCAGATAACAGTATAACTGCTTTGTGAGATCCGTAATTGCCTAGTTATGTATGTAATTAATTAAATACTGTATGCAATCATAACTGCATGAGTAAAATAGGAGTGCAGTCATACCTGTCACAAGAGGCTGAGCTTGGGCAGACAGCTGAGTTATTACAGGGAAAGCCTTGCGTAGACCAGGATGACTGGGATCCTTAACTGTCATCTGTGTAACCTCAGCAGAGCAGCCGCTGCAGAATCAGTTGCTTTTGAAAGGAAGTATTCTTATCCTGCAGACAGCACCAGTCCAAAGTGTTCACAGTTCCTGCCCTAAGCTGAAAAATAATTTGCCAGCATTTCCTGTAATATTTCTAGTGCAAATTCATCTGGATTTTAAAAGCACACTCAGCAGGACCCTTATAGAATGCACATTAACAGTTATGCTCCTCTAGGATAAAGGAAAACTTTTAATTTCCTAGTTTCATTATAAATAGGAGAAGCCATTGTCTTTGGAAAGCATCTTGGTCGTTTTGTACAATAGTTCACACAACAGGATTCTAGTTTGTGGCTGCAGCTCTTAGGAGCTATGATATTTCCTGAGACTGAAAATGGTGAAACTCTTTTTAAAACTGACTAATGCATATTTCAGTTTAATAACGGAAAAAGTGTGTTCTGAGCTCTCTCTTTAAAGATAAAGGATGGTTCCTACTCGAAGGGGTATCTGAAGTTCCTGGTATTTGGTGTCAGCATTCTGGTTCAGGCAGATATGAGTCATGGATCCAGATCAAATTTTTGTGTAAATGCGGCAAACGTTCAGGTTCTTTAGTCGGTTCTGACAGGCACATCACTGCACTGAGATTTCTGTGGTGATAAGAATAAGCATTTAAGCCTTTTGGCTGAAGCAATTAACAGTTTACCCTTGAACTCTAACTCCTAGGTTAAAAGAGAAGTTATTGGAAGGAGGTAGATGCCTAGATAATAGGGGAAGAAAGCCTGCATTTAATTTGAGGTCCTTGTGCTTACAGCTGCTGTGTTTTCATCCCTGGATGAAAGTTTGGTGTATATATTTCTGACTATCCATGCATTTGAATCCTATAATGGACAAAGGTTGTTACCAGGGCTAGAGGGATTTTTATGTTTTTTTTTTTAACAAGTCTGGAAGGAGAAGGAGAAAAATAATTTGCTATTTGGCCTAGTAAAGAGTATAGTGTTTCCCTATAGCTTTGTCTGGCATAAGAAAGGCTGAAATAACCTACTTAGCTTTTCCTGTTGCAACAGTAGTGCTGTTCCTGTCAGTCAGTCATCCTCTTGGAAAGGAAGATGTGGCACAGTCCAGAGCTCTGAGTTTTTAGGGTGCTTGGGGAGAATGGAGCAGTGCCCAGGATGGACACATTCTTCCTCCACTGCAGGGTGATGTGTGCCCATGGGCAAGAGGACCATGGATAGATGTGTTAACCTAGCTGAGGCTGAAGAATTGCTGCCCCATGCCCAGTCAGGGGGCCAAAAGTTGCTTATGAGGTTGGTCCTAAGCCCACCACAGGCGATAGCAGCCAAGCTGGCAGCAACCTGCTCACTTTTGTATTCAAGTCCACTGATTTCAGGCCAAATGAGGCAGGCACAGTCATCAAAAACAGATTGCCAGTAAATTCTGAGATGGCAGCAATGAGCAGCTGAGTGGGGACAGAGACCTGTCTGTGGTCTAAGGTTCAGCTATAAGCCACTTTCAGATTTTCCTCCTCTGGGAGGTATTTATTTATTATATAAAATGGGGAGTGTCACCAGGGTCAATCTGGGCAACCAGCATAAATCTAGTTTATATACTTCCCTCTCAGTGTTCATGTGTCTGCATAGTACAAGCAAATACAATAAAAGTTGTGATTAGGACCGTAAGAAACATAGTGAAGATGGGCATGTTTTCAATAGTTCTTTTCTGACCATAACCCCATTGTAGTGAATGAAAGCTTGAAAAAAAAAGTGGGATCAAATGTACATTATACACTGATACACAGTGTATGGTCCAATGTTTGTAGGGCTGTCAGAACATGCTAGGAGTAACAAACAAAGCAAAAGCCTCATACACACTACTTCGCATCTGCCACTGCCTGACAAACTACATAGTGTTTCCTTACTTCTAATAAGGATCACACAGCAGCTAATACTCTATCAAAGCTTAAAGGCCAAATAAATGCAGTGCTTGCCTCCGAGGGGCTATGCCCTGTTTTATTGGCTTGCATAAGGCAGGCAGTGTCGTGAGAGGCTTGTGAAATGCAACTTCCCACATGCAGCAATGCTTTTTGTACATCTTGGCGCAGATTTTCTTCAGAGATATCTGTGTTCTTAGAAAGAGCATGTCTGTTCTCTGAGAAATCACTTATTTTAGGCTTGTCAGTAAAACTCTGGAGGGGGAGAGAGAGACGGAGAAAGAGAGTACTGAAAGAAGAATGATCCACCAAGAACAGCTAAGAATGCCGTTTGCAAGGTACAGAGTGGTTTATTGGAACTAAGCGATCAATATTTTACAAGGTGATTTATTCTGTGAAGCGGGAACAGTGGTTCCTTCTTCAAAGCTACCAAGTGACAATGGAATCGAGACAGAAACCCTAATTCTGGAACCCTATATGCTCAGGAAGATTTGGGGATCTATACTCAGCCTGTGTGCAGTGACAGATAACCTATCTGAAAGCTCCTGCCTGTTTGTGCCAGAAGCCGTTGGTGCTATCTATATCAGAGATGGTTGCAGGAAGAGAAACTGCTGGTTTTGTTTCCACATAGAAGATGTTTGAGTATTAGTGTGCTTAGAAAGAAAAAGAGATTCACAGTGTCTGGAGTAGGGCAAACAGCATTTATAACGTCAGTGAGAGTCTGGTTTGGGTCTGGAATGAGCAGGCTAGGCAGAAAAAACAAGCAACCCAAATCTCAACAGCAAGAGGGTCAAACCTTTCTTCTTCTTCACCCAAAATATTCCTCAGTGTGGTTCACTTTATAACAAAACACTTAAAAGCCTTGAACTAAGGCATTGGATAGTCTGTTTAGATAAAATTTTGTGGAATTAGATAAACTAAGCCCCTTAGATTTGATCACAGTCATCATGAATAATCTAATTTAACCCTTTTTCGGTTTTAAAGCACCTGATACAAGTCTATTTGCTCACAATGATTCATCAAATAGCTTGTGCAAACAAACAGTGCCCTGTGATTTTTCCATAGACAGTCCGGTAGGTTTGTGGTGTTCAGTTTTTTTGTCACATGATTGGCCACAAGTCACATTCTGCTATTTCTGTTTCCTGTTTGATGACAGAAATGAGAGTCGGTAGGTCTTGCACATTATCTGATCTGTTATGCAAATAGAACCCCAGCTTTTGAGAATTGTCCCAAGAAGACTTTTCCTTCTATTTGACCCAAGATGTGTTTTGCATCAGTACTCATGATGGAGTTGCTTTTCCTTGGTAATTTGGAGAAATAAGATGCACAAATCTTTCTTCTCTGTATTTATATGCCTTGGTAATGCTTTATGCATCTTTGGTTTAACAGCTACATTGACACTTTGAAGGTGGACAGTTGTTCATTAGGTGTATCAATATGGGCCGCTTTCGTCATCTCCCTGAGTGTACAAGTGGCTATGTATTGCCACACTGGCACTAATTGCACACACTAATATCATTTAAATTAGACATGAAGCTGTTTGTGCAAAGGCCACAGGAACATTGCAGGCCTGTCAGACTGTATAAAAATAGTACTTTTGGGTTGCAGTGAGTGTGCTGTTATGGCCCCAGCATAGTGTCTATTAGTAATTGAACCAAAAAAGTAGTACAAATGAATGATGCTTGAAGGAAGAGACTGAAAACAATCGCACATTTATTTCCTGTAGCCTACATAACGCTTCTTTTAATAATCTCAGCCACAACGTTTAACATTCGTTTAAATGAAAATGAAAGACCACAAGATAAGATCACACAAAAAACTAAAAGGTCGCTAAAGTAATTCTGTGCCTGCTAATAAAAGACTTTTTTTATAGAGGTATCTTTAGTAAGAAGAGACTTGAGAACAAAAGCGAATGTTCAAGCAGTGTCTGTCAGTGAACTCACAGTCACTTGGCAAAATTGTGCTGGTTGATTGTAGTTCACTTTCAGTTACCTTTGGAAATTAAGGGGGCTAGAGGGACAGGCAGGGGACATGTACATAAAGCAAATCCCATCATATAAGTGTCAGGTTATAAGGGTAATATACATTAAGGTCATGATTTAAAACCCTATAAGCTATCCAATAATAAATAAGGCCACGCAGTATAGCACATAGTCTGTTACTTCCTCAGCAGCAAGGGGTGTTCTGGGAATCTGGTTTAATCTGCAGATTGAACAAATCACCCATAGGAAAGGAGGATCTGATTATATGCAGGATTCTTGGAGTTAAAAGTTCTTCATGAAATCACATCAATGGAACCAGAATTTTGTTCAGGTCAAAACCAGAAAGGTTTGACAAGGTTATGTGTAAATTAATTTTAGAAGGAAAACATGGTATTTGGTTTTGTCTGTCTAGTTTATAGTTTAGACTACAGTGCTATCTATTCTAAAAGGAAAAGTACAGAGTTTCCAAGTCTAACAATGTAAGATTTTTTGACATTTGGAGTAAATCCAGTAATTCAGTGTGTCGCAACCCAAAGTCAAGTCAAACTTCCTGCAGAATTGTAGTTTTATTTTCTGGTTTTAGGTGTATCTGGGAAGAGAGGGAAGGACTATATGAATTTTGCTATAACTACATTAGAACAAGAATACTGTCATTTAAAACTATAGCGTATGAAATAAATATTTCTAATTTCTAGGTGAATTGGATTGTACACAAGAACTGTTGTTTGCACAAATTCATGCCTGCTCCATGGCCATGTTCATCCCTGCTATAGCAAGGGTGAGCTTTCCTGGAAGCGCATCATGAACAGCTCTGTCTCAAGACTGCAAGGACGACCACTGTCTGTCTCTAAATTCCCATTTGCAGATGAAAGAGAATTTCATCATTATGAAATTGGTCATGGTCATGCAGTTATTTTGGATGAAGAAAGATTTCTGTTGTTACAGCTTGTAGTTTTGTGGAACCTGTTTGGAACCGTTGCTCTCATTCTGATCATTTAAACAGAGATTGTTACCTGAAGTATATAAGCATCACAAATCATCACAGCAAACCTTACTGACTGTGGGAGGCTTTGCTGACTAGGTTGGATTTACACAGCGTAAATATAATAGAACAGTGTTAGCAAACTTTGATTTTTGTGAACTAATACTCTGAGTTTTAATCAGTATATGGCTCAGTTTATTCAATAACCTGATTTTAAACAGTAGCTTCTACTGGGCAGAGTGTGCAATTCTTTAAATTGCTATTTTGAAATAAAAAATGAAAGGAGTTTGGTCAAATGATCAGCTTGCTTCCCTGTTATTTCAGTATTCTGTGCTTGGGACTTGTGAGGTTAATTATAAGAGAAAATAAACAGACAATCTATATTTAATAATTTTGCTGGAATAACTTCTTTTGGCATAAGGAGTTTTATTCAGAGGTGGGTGTGTGGGCACCAATGTGTAGAAGGAGAGTCTGTAGTGGAGTGCATAGAGTGTTCTGCATTTCAGGATCAAAGTTGTTCTGGGATAAGGTTTTTTGGTTATAGAGGAGCCAGGCTGGTGTTGTGTTTGAGTGTTGTTTTCTTTCTTCTTTATTTCAGTCAGTTGGTTCAGTAGCAGGGATCTATCAGCACCGTGCTTCTCTCCTAGCGCGGAGACTTTTTGAGGGAGACAGTTTTGCAGCGATGCTCAGACCCTGCATTTGCCAGATCTCTTCGATGAGGACGGCTGCGTAGCCAGCTCCCCTTGACAGAGAAAGCTTTGTCTCTGGCTCTCATGTGCTTCATCCTGAGCTTTGTGATCTGCATTTTCCCAGCGGGGCACAGCTGTCACGGTGACTCATAGACTGAAAATCACCCTTTGATGTAGCTGTGTCTCTAACCATGTAGTATGTTCTCCAGTTCCTTGTCCAGTCTAGTTTCAAGTGATTCAAACACCACTCCTGTTAGCAAAATATTCCATAGTCTAGGATCCCGTCTGCTATTCAGCCTTATTTCATTTCAACCCACGCTATTTCATGCCAAGCTTTAATGTTTACACATGTCAAATATTTCAGGCTGTTATCATATCCTCCCTTAGTCATAATTTTACCAAATTACATGTATTCGACCTTTCTGTTGCCATCTTTTTTTGTTCCATTTTTTGTTTTTAATAACTTACCCAGAGCCTAGTTATTTTTCTATTCCCTGAGTTAGCAATAGAACCCTATAAACAGATGGACATTGGAGGGAGGGGGGAAGGGGGAACATTTGAAAATCAAAGTGAGTTCATACAGAAGTGTTAAAATATACTCAACAATGTAATAAACTTTTCTTTAATTGAAAGGATTAAGGTTGAGGGGGTTAGACAGAAGGCTCTGTGTAAAGATTACAACAGTTGTGCAACTTAAGTCTGTGGTTTTTATTGGTGGTGGTTTGGTTCGTTGCTAGCAGTCCCCTCCCTGTCAGTTCAGAGCTCCTTTCAGCGGCTGGATTTGTAGGATTCTAAAATTAGTTGGTAATTTTATGTTATTTTTTTTTTTCCAGAGTCTCAATGGTGATTTGATTTAGCACATTTATGATTTACATGAAATCATTAATTATGCAGGTGACCTCATGCGAGACAATAAATTGCCCCTTTCAAACAACTGACTGGCTGTTGGAGAGTAGTTAAGGCTGAAAGAGTAAGCAGATAATACTGAAGAGCCTGTTTGGATTTTTAAACTAATATTAGGATGTTCTTTGAGTAGGCAGAGAGGCTGGCGCAGGCTGCCCTGCATTTCCTCCGTGTCTGGAGTGAGTGTTCAAGTGTAGTAATGGCACTTCCTGTCGGTGGGAATTGTTTAACAGCTGATCACTTTATAAAGTGGAAGGGCAGGGGAAGAGACCGAAATAGCTGGGAATAGGAAATTCCTGCCGAATAGAGAATAGAGAAGTAAACCCTAAAAGGCCTCAGAAGTGAGTACTGAGGAAGATGGAGCTGCAGGAGCTGCTGGAGTGGCTTTTCTCACTTTTCAGTCAGTTCAGCTTGTTGGACTCTCACTGGTGGGAGTGATATGACTGCGAATGTAGAGCCTGGGATGCAGAGTCCCGCTGCACAGTCACATCACGTGTCCAACAACAACAACAAAACCTGATGCATTCTTTCTCCCCACAAAGCCTGCCTTTTTTTTTTTTCTTTCTTTTTTTTCTCCCCCTCCTTTCCAAACATCTAATTGTCAATTAAAAATTGCAGTATTTGTTCAAATGGTTGGGGAAATGCTGTTTTCCAGTGGGATATGAGAAGAAAACTTTACAAGCTGGGGGAGGGGAGTAACAACAAAGCACTTATTCTTCCCTTTCCCCTCCCCCAGAAGAGGGAGGAAGCAGAGGAGTGGTGGTAGAAGTAGGAAGAAGAAAGGAATTAAAAAGTAAAGAAAACTTGAAAGTGGAGTAAGGAAAGGAATTTAAAGGGGAACTGTGCACTTTTTAGCAAACTTTTGGAAAGAGAGCTAAATTCTGGGAGATACCGAAAATTCTGGGTTTAGGAAGCATTTCATTTTAAGCATATGCACTGTCCTGCTGGTACCAGCTTAGTTACTTCAATTTATTCGAGCAGAAGGTGTGGCCTAAAGGTTTAGGATAAAACACAGATAAGACTATTTGTGTAACATCCTTGCTGTTCGTATATTAGGGGAGAGGTAAGTAACTTGGATAGTTTCACTCAAGAGGTTTCATAACCTTTAAGCTGGGTGTGTGCTGATTCAGTATGGTAAAAGCAGTATTCAAAATGAGTGGAGCTTTGTGTGCTGCATGCTTTTTTTCAGAGGATTAGTCCAACCACCTGTTACTAACACATGAAACTCAGAAAAAAACAACTGCATACCTTTCCAGAGGCATACAGAAAAGCGCACCTTGGGTAAAACACTCAGAGAGCCAAGAAAAGAGTCACAGGGAACACATCGGCTTTTGTCTTTCAACATGAAGCATTTCCAGCAGCTCTCACTGGATGCCAGCTTTGCATTTCTGTGATTCTTGTTCTCTGACTTCATGCACACACATGTGCACGCACACGCGTGCATGCACACACTCAGACAACATCTACTGCTCTCTAAATCTTCTGTTCAATCACAGTCGCGCTGCTCAGACTGTTGATAAGCAAAGATAAGCAAAGCATACGTTACATGCTTGAAAGCATGTGCTTTTCCAGTTGTTAAATGTATGCACAACGCAGGCAAAGGAGATATAATATTGACCGCTGTGCTGACCTAGAGGAGAATTTTGGCTGACTTTCCTCTTAAATCTTGGTTTTAAATACAGTGATCTTGTTTAGTTTTGGTTTAATTGCTCTTGAGTACAGCTGGCTTGAAAAGCAGGGTTTCCAGTTTGCAAGCTCTTCTTTCCTCTTTATTTCTCTTGTTGTCTGCTTGCTCATTTTCAACTTGCTCTGGGTCCCAGGACAATGAAGTTTGCTGAATCCACTGTCAGGCGGCACCCAAAGCTCCAGAGCCTGCTGGGGAAATGGACAAGAACAGGGTGGAAGCCAGTCCTGCCAGCAGCTGCCCCAGTGGGGCCTGGCTGGGCTGGACCCTGTCCCAGGCTCAGTGGCTGTTCATCAAACCTCAGGATGTTTTAAATAACATTTAGCAAATTGTGATTGTCCAACAAAACCGCACTTTGTCAGACAGTTTCTGACCAGCTTTACTTTTGACTAACTTCTAACATCTGACTTAACACAGTAGAAGTTCAGCTTTCTCAGGGCAGAGAGTATATACATAACTGATAATGAATGCCCAAAGTTCTCCCACTGGGATTAATAATAGTGCAAAAATACTTATAACAAAAGTGAGTTGTCCTTGAATTAGATCTGGAGACACCATTCAGTTTGGAACAGAATTGAACCTGCTTATACCAGATTTGTGTTTGGGCCTGAATTTCAGTTCTGGGAACTATTAGAGCAGAGGCTGTTTGGCCTCTTATGAATGCAGCTCAGTTACACCACTTCTGAAAGCTAAAACTGGAAAAGTTCCTCATTCCTTGTTCCTCATTATATGGCAGAGCACTTAGTTTTTGACAATGACCTGTACAAGTGTAACTGCCTGTTTGCTTGCAGTGTTGGAAAATGGCTTCGGACCCTTTGTTCATTTACTCAGCAGCTAGGTGTGTGAGAAAGCAGCAGCTACGCTCTTCCTCATTCACTCGCCGTCCTGCAGCACTGCATCAGCTATGCAGAAGGCGACAGTTTGCAACACAAGTCGCTACTGGCTGTGTGGTGTCAGTTTTGCTTCTTTCTATTTAACAGAGAGGGTTTGAGTTAAAAGAGGAAACAAAAATGTGCAGCCATTCCTATCTGAAAACCAGACTTTAGCTCCCAGTGCTTCTTTTCTTTTCCTTTCAAAACATGAGCAAGATTAAAAATAAAGAAGTGTCAGTGTGCTAATGTTTCAGTTTCCAATCAGTTCACAAATGGCAGGAAATTAACTGGCTTTTCATGAACATCTGTTCCACTTCTGGTTTGAAAGGTTGGAGGCAAATGCTATCTGTCAAATTTAATAGTGAGTATCAGTAGTAAATATACTTTTCATTTTTCACACGTGCACCCTCCCTCATTTCTCTATTAGCCATTCAAAATAGTACCTGGTAGCCAAGTGCATTGTTTTCTTTTCCTCTTGTATTTAAGGGGGCATAATATATGCTGTTAATTAAAAGGATGATGAATTCTCTCAGAACAAGAATCAGGCAGAAGGTTGCAATTATAGGATGGGAATGCTGTACACCTGCTGGATGTGTTACGAGCAGCTATAACAGCATTCATCCCAGGCTCTTCTTGGGTTAACTTTTCCTTTTTGGAACTTCCTAATGGCTTGGGAAGCAAAGTCTCTTTTTCCTAGTATTTATTTTTAAGTGACTTGAGGAACTAAAGGTCTTGTTGCTGTAGCAACAGTCTCTATGGGGATGTCACATCAAAGTAACTTTATTTAATTTACCTTTTCTTGCCTAGCATTCCCAAACAGCCAGGTTCTTCAGGCTGAAGTAATAGTACTTCACAGGACAGGTATAACTCATTTTGTAATGAGCTTATTTTTTTAGGGTTGATAGCAATTGATGACTATCTAATCACTCTGGTAGTTTGCCCCAGGAGAGACTTTGCTACTGCTGCCTCGGCCCACACTGGGCCTGGAATACCTGCACATTATGCTCTTTTCATTGCTATTAGTACTGTGTACTATACGTTGTCTTTTCATTTAAAAATTTGAAAACCACCCCAAATTTCTTGTTTACTACTACAAGGTGATAGGGAATTCACAAGCCCAGAATCATATGGAATTTGTAACCACTGCGCTTTTCTTGGTTCCCTGCAGATACGAGACTTGAGATTCTTGACTGAAGAGGCATTAGGATATCTACATTATACTCTCATAACGGTTACTACTCCTGAAGTTGGTTTCAGTACCATTTCAAAGAAAAGTTGCTCCGGAGTATAGAGAACCTAAGTAAAACCTCAAGCACTGCTCTCTGTAGAACACAGGGGTTTTAGCAATCCACAGCTGAAATAGAGAATGACAGCATAGATAATGCAACAAATGGCCTAAAAAGCACCAAAAGCTTCCCCGATTTCCTCATGGGGTCCAAAGAGGAGGACATTAATCAGGACAGACAGAGGAATCTGTAACCAAACAGGTTTGGCCATTACACAAGAATACCATGCAAACATGAAACTAGAGGTAAAGATCTTTATCAGCACCTAGCATGCAAAAACATACAGAAGGGAAACTCAAACAGTGTTATGTGCTATGGTACTAGAATACAACTGCAGATGGATGTTAGCTTGTTTTCCCTCATTACTGGCAGTAATTACTGGCACCACAATGAACATTCAGTAAAAGCACTTGCCTCAGTCTTCTTGCTCGGCATTAGAATTCTTTTCCCACTACTCTGATTGCTTAACTGGACCCAAAATAAGATTAGGGCTTTGTGGGGCAAACAGGCCAAATTGAATCCAAGCACTTCAGAATTAATGCATTTCCTTTAAGAAGACTTATAAGGTTTTAGAAAAATTGTTATATACTCTCTTTAATCATGCGCTGGAGTTAATGCTAATTTGCAGTGCCATAGGGAGAGCACAAACAAGGGAAGAAGGCTGTTTTGATATTTCAAGGTGAAGCAGGGCCCTTAAACTACCCATACAGCTAATGTTTCTTCCTGTTCCTGCCCCAGTGAGAGGCACACTGTGCTGAGATTGTCCAGGAGAGTGTTTTCTTGCTTTGCTCATTGCCTTTTTAGACACTGCTTTACTTAGCCCTTGCTTTTCACTAGTATCACCCTGGCCAACAGTGAGTTGGTGTGCCAAGGGAGAAAATTTTGACTATTACTTCCATTCACCTAAATCCAATGCAGGAGCTTAACCACTGTGTTTGTAAAGGGCTCATCCAGCTGAGGAAGACTTCATAAGGAAATCCTTAGGTTGGCAAGGAATGCCACTGGCAAAAGGTACTCCAAAATCATGGTCAGTGCTACAGCTCTTCTTGTGCTGGTTCCAAAAGGCCAATGGGACTACAGAGCCACCAGGCTTATGCCATCATTCTAGCCATATTATCATGCGTTATCATGCTCGTTGTCCTCAGTAACATGGCAGAAGTTTAAAAGACTGAAGTAATTTACTGTCCTTCATTTCTAAATTCCCACAGCTTCCAAAGTTGGGGAAGAATTGTCCTTGTCTGACATGTGGGAAACTGAAACGGAGCAGATGTGCTGAGTGATAGACTTGCTCATGCTACCATGAACAGCAAGCTGTAACTGGAGTCAGGTTCCTCAGTTCACTGAATAGTAAGTGCCAGGCTCATTCTGTTCCTTCTTAAACAGTTAAAAAAATTAAAACCTATGTACTGCATGGTTGATGACTTCTATGTCCTTATTCAAACAGATGCACAGTTCTGGTTTAATGAAAGGAAAAGCAATATGGTCTGTTAATGATCTCTGAATAATTATATTATGCTCTAAGCATTGAGTACAACAATTCTCCCTGGGAATGGGGGGGGGGGGGGGAAACATTGGGCAGGAAAAATAATTGTCTCACCAGCAATTGCCATTAAAGTATTAAAGAAACTGATGCACTTATTAAATAATCTCTCTGGAAGCTTTTGTTTCCTAATAAAGTGCTCTTCCCATGAAGTACCATCAGGAGTACAGTCCTTTGATTCTGATTATGAGCTTTTACCCGCTTACTAGAGAATTGCTTGTAAATATTAATAATGGATTCCCACTCATAGGAAAAGGAGGTACAACTGACATTCTCAAATAATGGAAAGTAAATCATTAAGTCCTTGCTGCCTTCCTCATCCTGTCAGCTATGACTTCATAACATCAGAAGTACATGAGCCCTGGTGACAAACTATATGGCACAAAGGAGCCCGAACACTTTTCTTGTGCCTCAGTTGTGCCAGACTGTTTGGTTAGCTCAGCAATGGGAGCGAAATTCACCCCTGTGCTACTGGGTGTGTAGGGTTCTCAGTGGTACTTAGCTTGGGGACTGATTTGCAGGAGCTCTTCGCAGGCTGACTTTCACTCTGCTAAGAACAGCAAATAAAATACTTTAAAAGAGAAGGTGGAAGAAGAATGTAGGTGGGCAGTGCAGAATTTTCTGTTTGAGGCCAGTGTTCAGAGAGTGGCACAACACACTGGTTTTGAGTCAGATTGCACAGTTTAGCCCTCAGAAATTGTTGCTTTTTTATTTGCTTTTCCTCATTGAGATGGACTCCTTCTCTGCAGTCTAGTGTTTACATAGGTGATTCTTTTCATCTATTTCTTACTTTTAGGGGTTTTACTGGCAGGTGGAGAATCTTCCAGCATACTATGTAATATCATCATAATCTCTCCTAGTATATTGGGTAGATGGAGAACACCCACCCCCCCAAAAAAAAGTTTTGGTTTTAGTTTCTCCTTGTCTGAAATGACAACAGAAAGCTCCAGTTTCCACTGTTGCACCACTATTTCAGAAACACTAAGTGTTTCAAGACAGAGAACAAATATATTTATATATATCAAAATGCCAGTGGGTTTCTACAGCCATCCTCCAACACAGCAAGGCACTTATTCTACTTTCTACACACGTCACAGTCTCCTATGATCCCAACTTTAGAAACTCAGAGCTCTGTAAATTTGCTTTCAAGTTTCTAATGTGTCCCAGCACAACCTGTTAGCTAATGAAAAACTGCCACAGCGATAGCATTAATCTTGTAGTTTTATTTTTAAATACAGAAGGTTGTAAATCTGCAGAATGAGGTGTGAATACCCCGAGAGGAAGCCTCGTAAGGAGAATTGAAGACATTATATATATATATGTGTATATATATATATATATTCACATTAAGTACTTTTACTGTACTAAAAGTTTGTCTGAAAGGCAGATGACACAGCCCCTGCTTCTGCACACCAATGCTGCCCTTTGAATATCCAGGTCTTGTGAGCGTCATATTCTTTAGATGTTTAGATGATGTTGTTGCCTAACATTAAGGCATTGATATCATCAGCACTTCAGAACAGAAGCCCTTTATCCCCGCCATTAATCATTTTACTAAGTTGCTGTAGTTAGTGGCCATAAATGTGGAATAAGATGCTACATTTGTCCCTAAATGATCTCGATTTATGATTTCATATCGTAGGGTCAGAGTCTACTGGTCTGTCTTGTACTGTACTGAGTGTAGCCTTGTGAAACTCTGAATGCCTGCATTGTACTTTAGTTGAAACCCATACCTGAGAACTCATGGAACAGCAATCAAAGAGGCACACTGATGATGGTGGTTATTATGCTGTCAGCCATTTAAAGCTCTTTACAGAAAAAAACAAAGCTTATTGCAAAATGGGCAAACCCATGAATATTTGTCTGCTTTTGTGTGGGTGAGAATTTCTAATGAGGGTTCCAGAATGGTTCTTATGCGTCCTTTCTGTAGATTTTATTTCCCCATCTCTTACATATGTTTTTTGCATAATATTAACACTACCCTTTGAGTCATCCACATCCTGGTATGCATCACAGTATTTTCTGTATAGAACAGAAGAGATTTTTTATGTATTACCAGGCACACACAAAGCAATAATTTACATTTTTCTTTCCTTCTGCGAAGAGGGCGAGATACCTGCACTGGGAAAGTCTTACACAAACTCTTTCCTGGAAAAGCACTGCCTATGAGACACGGCATGTTCTTCAATCCATTTAGTTTGTGCTGTTCGGATAAAAGTGTTGTTTTAAAAATGTTGCATTTCTCTAATTTCTTCATTTTCTCATCTACTGTAACTGCTATAGAGCAACCTCTTTTGCTGCAGCCCTTCCCACCCTGTGTCCCACATCAGTGCTGCAAACGATTGCTATCTTTCAAGCTCCTATGGTTTTCATGACTATAGTACCACCTCAGAAGCTATTTGTATTTAACTTAAAGCCAGCCTTTATGCTTGCTGATGATGCTGAGACATCTCTTTTACTTCTTGGTTTGGTTTTTCTTGTGTGTCTTTGTGTTGTTTATGTATGTCTCTAATACTGCAGAGCTAAAAGGAAAACTTGCAAACATGAAGACAGGATGTAGAACACATTCAGGCTGTGACACGTTTTTCCTACACTGTGGAACTTGGGCAGCTCAGGGTTTATTTCAAGCATCTCAGTTGGAGGGTCAGTTTGCCTGGGAAAACTGGGAATAGTTCGTTTATTTAGGCTTCTTAATTTTCTTGAATCTTGACCTATATGCTTTTTGCAGTTTGGATTACTTTAGACTAAGATAGAAAAGTCTTTTAAGCATTGGAGCAGTAGAAACTTAAGCCTAAATTTAGGCCAGAGTAAAGGAATAGTATGACTATATATACCATCTGTAGTATATACATGTAGCACAGGCAAACAATAGCAATGTGAAGAATCAGGGGGAAGAAAAACTACTCTAATTATACTCCGGATGCTTTAAAGCATTGCTCCTTCTTTTTTACACATTGAAACCTCTTCCACCTGAGTACATTAAGCTCTGTTTCCAGCTGGAACCCTCAGACTCAATGAAAGAGTCAGGTAAGGCCAGGAAGATGTTAGAGGACACTGGCACAAGTTGCCCAGAGAAGCTGTGGCTGCCCCATCCCTGGCAGCATTCAAGGCCAGGTTGGACACAGGGGCTTCAAGCAACCTGCTCTAGTGGAAGGGGTCCCTGCCCGTGGCATGGGGTTGGGACTGGATGAGCTTTAAGGTACGTTCCAACACAAACC